>APFE031357623.1:0-17308 GCA_000404065.3 Pinus taeda
AGACAGAGATAGGCAAGCAATTCATCCACTAGCTCATCAAGTAACAACCGGTTCGGTTCAAAATTTAAGTAGAAACCTATGTTCCAACTCAATTAATGCGATGATTCTAAGTTTTGTTCCTTCCATGAAGAATTTCATCCCGAGAACTCTTGGTCCAATTGGAAGGGATTTTTTACCTTTGTTTGTACTTGTACACATGAAAGAGATGGTGACATACAGGAGCAGCTGAAAGACACTGATGATAATGAAGAGGTTGCACCTAATGAAGCACCAAGCTCTGGGCATGTGGGGGACGCATATGAGTGCTTGCAAGTAATCTCAAAGACGAACACCAAGAAGCAACCCTAAAAATAAAATGATGGTTACAATCTTAGAAGTAAAGTGGCTCCCCCTACAGTTGGGGAATTGCAAGAGAAGTGAGGCAGTTGATAAAGAAGGTTGATCCACTATTTTCCTCCAAGCATCCAATAGAAAGCAAGTTCAGGAAGACAACATCAAATAAAAATACATCTGTGAGAAACAAGTTGCAAAAAACTCTGCTGGACGACACGAACATCAGTTCCATCCTAGACACCTTGGTTAGTCTACCACCTCTAGATTACAAGATAGTCTATGACATGAAGAAAACATGGGAAAACATCAATTTGTTTGAGCTAGCCAAAGTCTAAAGTCAACAAGATATTGTTCTTCACACATTGGGACAAACTGCAACAGACAGTGCAGCCTCCACCAGCAAGGGAGAAAGCACACCTCCCGGATCACTATCCACTGTGCTCAATACACTCTAAAAGGAAGAAGCAAACTTAGGGTGCCACGCTTTCCTACATTCATTTGAAATTTTCAAATACAATGTCCACAACTTCTTGGTTGATTCTGGCATGGCAGCCAATGTGATGCCACTCTCCATTGCTAAGAAGATCTATGCGTGATGGAGGAAACCATCAACCATAATCATCCAACTTGATAGAACATTAGTACCATCCATTGGTGAGCTATGATATGTGATCATCCAACTATCCTATGACAGTCGAGTCTGCCAATGCATCAACATATTTTTTTGTGGATATACCGAAATCATATGGTCTAATATTCAACACAAACTAGTCTAGCAAGCTAGATGGACATTTCGCTACAGACTAGTCTCATGTGTGGCTTCCATACAAGGGCAAATGCAACCAAATCTAGGCATTATCAGAGAGGTATATGAAACACAATGTCACTCCCCTTAATGGTGTGAACGAACCATTGGCCTTCGCAGAACTCATGTTTGGCAACTTCTTCCTGGAAAAGGCATTAGAGTGTTATCTTTCACAGACAACCTTAACCTCCTCAGATAAGCGGTTGGGACTCCTTCCTCGCCTAGCTAATGATAATGAAACTTTTACAATTTATTTTTTAGATAGTAGCAATAGAAGCAACAATGGTAGCAGCAGTGGTACCAGTACGCCAAATGGTCCATGTACAAACAAGTTGTGGGTTATGAGTCTTGACAAGTCAGGGACACATGATGGCCCCAGGATAGAGTGCACTTCAGTCATCCAAAATAATGGAAAATGCATGATTTCAAGCTTTTTTAAGTTTGAAGTCACAAATAATGATGTTGAAGAACTCATGCTAAACAAACGAAGGACCAACACTATAAATGAATAGAGAAACCTAGGAATCCACCATGATTCGAAGATGGGCAATCTCAATACAAGTCACACACTACAATAATGACCAATCGTTGACTGCTTGATCGAATAGTACCTTGATGGGTATGCACGAGTAGATGATGACTTGAGTACCCACTACACTTGAACAATCCAACATTAGATTCTAGGTGAAGGAGAAGACAAGCAATTACAGAAAAGAACATGTAACACGTACATGTTGTTTGTACTCCTTTCATCGAAAATATTGACCAACATTTTGAGTGTTTTGATTACTTACAAAGCTCGTCATCATACTTGGTTTTCTAATTTAAATCCTACATGTAAGAAATATGGGAAGATATTCTTACACATTCATTCCAGAAACTTGAACCCTTCTCGGAATAAAAACAACTATCCCATGCCATCATTCGATCCCATGTTGCACATAGCACCTGAAATAGTAGTGTTGTCTTCACTTGAAGGTCTTCTTGAGTGCCACTAGATTTCGGTAGCAGAGCCTGGTGCACTGGCATTGGTCCACGAGAAGCTCTGCTCACACACATTTTTTTTGCAATCACTTGATGGGAGGATTGATAATTTTCATGTCAACAACCAAGTCCTTGAACACTAGTTTTAGTATGTTGAGTCGCGCACGTGCCAAGTACATAGTCTTCTTGCTCCTTTTTGTTTCATTTGGTTTTCCTTTCTTATTATCTTTACTTTCTCTTTGTTTGATTTTGATTACTATTTTTGTTCACGTTGATTTTGTTTGTTTTATATCTTATTATTTTTGTTTCCATAAATAAGTGCTACCAACTACTACGTTTTGGCTTTTGAATAGAGTATGTGGTTGCAATTTGAAGAGACTTGTTATAGTGTAGCAGTTGGCTAGTCTTGCATCCATTTTCTATGCTTGGTTACAACCTTAAGCCGATGTAGTCATCACGAAAAATATTAACCATTTGTAAGGGAATTTTTGGTCCAACCATGAACTTTTGTCCACACTGGGAAGCCCCATACATATACTCAACATTTTTCTATGTGTATTTAAGCTAATACAACTAGTAGAAATGGAGAATGAGAAAAATATAAATGAGTAAACCTATTTCAAAGGACTTACATGCTTCTTTGAAGGAACAACCTCTTCTGCTCTCAATAATTCAGGATCCCTCCTCCGCCCCAAAACTAAATAAGTGCCTATGCATAGTTCTCTTAAAAAAACACGAAGGCGAAAGAAGAGAAAGGTTTCCTACACAGAGAGGTGAATCATGCAACTCCACTTGGGTATTGAGTATCTGGATGGTTTAGTTGTTTCATCGTTAAGTCATGCGAGTGTGTGTTCGTATGATCACCTATGCATCCTTTGACTGTTCACACACTTAGTCATTTTTGTTGAATTTCTGATGGCCAAACTTCTCACTTACAGCTGGACCACCACCCTACTTTTGACTTGATTGACTATCAACTAGAACAATGCAGAAGTACCAAGCCATTCCTTTCAAGCTGCGATGCCCACAAGAAACTCAACTAGCTCTCATGCTGGCCACCCAGTCAGTCAAACCCATTAGTCACCTCGGGACTGACTCCCCTCAAAAATTTCATAGAGGCCATTGATCTCACCCATTCAACTAATTGAGAAAATGGTGTAGACAAGCTAGACAGACACCAAGTGCCCATCCCTGTCTCCTTTCGTAAATTGCGTTTTTCCCAGTCAGTCATCTAGATAGTCGACCGACTGTTCATCTTAGAAACTGTGCAGTACTCGTGAGTAGGCCTTTCATTGTCCATTAGTCATCTTGGCTCAGAAAGGAGACATGATTAGAAAGCCGGCCTCCTGGCATCAATTGCATTTTCCCAACCAGGAGCTCCTAGCAGCAGACTGCCTATTTCTTCTAGGAATTGTGTAGTTTCCACTACCAATGACTAAGAAACCAACTACTAGTTACATCTAGAAATTATGCAGTTTTGGCTACCAGTGATGCCAGTAGCCATCTAGTAGTTCCCTCTAGGAATTGTGAGGTTCTGGCTACTAGTCTCCCAAGCAATTCCCCAGAAAAACTGTGCAATCCCTCCCTATTGACCCTTCGTTGTAGGTAGACCGTTCCTATGGAAAATTGCACAAATCTATTTATCCAACCCCTGCTAACTGTTCATTTCGGAAAATGCATCGAGAATGCCTAGCTTGACTTCAAACAGCCCAAACTATTCCTTCCAAAATTTGTGTAATTTTGCCTCCCAGCCAAGCGAGACCTCACAGATGGTCACTGTCGACTCAGATCAACTATCTCCATCTCTTAGTGACTCTTATGCGGTTTTCATCAGCATTTGTCTAGAGTCATCATCCCTCATCATAGCCTTATTCCCGATCCCGGTCACTTGCACGCGAATGATCATGTGTCATGGTAGACTAGGAGGTTTTGGATTTGATGTTGTCTTGTCATGAGTCACTGCAGGTATAGGTGCACCAAAGAACATGACAAGATGACAATCGGGATGAATGAAGGGGGCACATGCAAATGGACAGGTTCACCAATGGATGAATGAACGAAGCATGCAAAGTGGACGAACATGACAAACATGCACCT
This sequence comes from Pinus taeda, assembly GCA_000404065.3. NCBI lineage: Eukaryota > Viridiplantae > Streptophyta > Pinopsida > Pinales > Pinaceae > Pinus > Pinus taeda. Next base: position 4,220 of record APFE031357623.1, read on the forward strand.
TCACAAACATGTTAGCCTGCCAAGCCTTCCAGCATGAAAGAAAAGAACAACATGCTAAAGCTTCATTAAGCAAACCAAGGAGCATTGAAGACTCCATGCACTTTTCCACATGGAGGTGAAGCTATGGTACACCATGAAGAGATCAATCACTTAGCAACACTATAGCTTGACATGCACTCCAACAACAACACGAGTGTACCAGCATTATCATGTCAAGTCATGTTGAGTTTGGTCATGAGTCATGTTGGCCACATCTCTAGTATGGGCTTGTTTTTAGTCAATGTGATGTAATGTGGAAGTCTGAGAGACCCACTTGTTGAAAATAGAGTCATGTAAGTCAGAAAGTCATGGAATTTGAATAGTCATGAGGGTAGTTGAATAGTCATAAGGGTCAGTTTCACCCTTGGCTATAAATACCCACGTCATTTTTAGATGAAGGTACTTTTCACCTTGACTCCTCCCACATTGCCAAGAGAGTCTGTAATCTTCTCTTTGAGGAGTAACTAGTGGCTCCATGCCCCACTAATGAGGTTAGTGATGTATGGTGTAAGGATGTGTCTTGGAAATTTCACTTAATTCAGAAGCCTGCTAACATGCCAACACATTTTCACACATGTATTATATTTTTTGTAAGACTGATTGTTAACACATGTAAAACATGTTGCTTTAACATGTGTTCTACATCTGAACTGATTCATTTGTTGTAATGCATAATCTATTAATGGAAATGTGTTTTATATGAGGTTAATGCTCTCCCATCCGTGTCGACTTATCTGTCGAACATCAAACAGACCTTTCATATGAACCTTTTTGTAACAACTGTCATACTCATTCAGATAGATCCATGAGTGTTGTATGTGTTATCTTACCTTATGTGTTGTCACTGCCACATCCAAGTGGACTGCTCCGACAGAAGCTATATATGTCCTTTTGTGTTGTGTGTTCCTAACTAAGTTAGGGTTGATCCCTTTCAACGTGTAACCCAAGTTGAACTTATTCCCCTCATAGTGAAAGAACCATTGACACAAGTACACTTACACTCACCAGGCATGCGAACCTCACTTCTCAAAGACAAAGCGAACCACTCTCCTGTGCTGACAAGAAAGAGTTGAGGAAAATCCTTAAGACAGTGGAAATTGGGCCATCATACGGGATGGGATTCCCACACCAAACGACGTGAGGTATATTTGGGACTTCATACCTCAGTGATCCCCTAAAGGTTAGTGGGTCCAAGACCATCAACACAAAGTTATCTGAAAGTGTAGCACGGATGAGGTACTGACACCAGTGGTTTTGTTGGTAGCCCAGTGCGTAGAGGGTGTACAGTTCAATTGGGTGTGCTACTTGTGTAGTGAGTTCCTCGCAAACTGCAGAGAAGCACAAAATGAAAGTAAGACGTTCGACTATTCATGGCTCTTTCTTTCAATAGTGCTGCTCACTTGGGATTTGCTGGAAGATATCTAGTTTCCTCCTATAGAGAAGTATTTACCAGAAGTAGTGAAGTTCACATATCTTTAGGCCACAAAAGATGTTGTGCGAGTAACAGAAAGCAAAGTCTTTTGGGTGTTGATGGAGGTGAGTACTCGCATTTCCATCAACCAAAAACTGCGGTTTTCACCAACTATGTTTGAGAAACTTTTAGGGTACACAGAGTTCAAAGCGGACTTACACGATGCTTACATCTATGCATGAAAGAACCACGAGTAGAAAAGGTTTGAATTAGCCTATTTGGCCACAAATGACACTATTGCAGAGGTCATCAAGCACTCGCCAGAAGACTAGCATTTTGCATCTGATTTGGCTGCCAGGACTAGCAAGTTTGTAGAGAAACAGAAAAAGGAAGGGGCTAGACATAAGGTTTAGCTATTGGCTGAGAAGAGGAAGAAAGAGGCTAAGATAAGGCCGGAGTAGATGGGGAGTGCATTGCAAAGGAATAGGCAGAGCAGGAAGAGCACAACTAAAAAAGGAGTCAAAATTCTCCTTCGCCCGAAATGAAGGAGGAAGAGTGGTCAAAGTAGGGCGATGGAGATGAATAAGAGAGCACTCCCTTCCAAGTGAAGAGGTATACGGACCAGGAAAAGGAAGGACCATGCAAAAAGAAAAAAGCCACTAAGTCATCACTAGATTGAATTACCTTAACAGAGGGAGACTTGGATGATATTGGAGATAAGGTGTGGGATACAACAACAAAACTGTTGCAGTAGTCCGAGAAACTAAAAGAACAGGCATTGACCACCATACAGATGGGTCTGCGTGAGCTACAAAGCCAAATGACTAGACTCTAGGTAGGTGCAGGATAGAGCAGCGCTTCATCAACTAGTTTGGCACCAGGTCCACTCAAGCAGCGGAGATGGTTTGGTCAATGGATCTCCAGGCAGTCACACTACCTGATGGAACTTTGAGCGTGGAGGCAGATGATGAAAATGCTATTGTTAGCACTTTGAAGAATGTGGGCCTCAACTTTCCTACTCTCTCTACTAAGTTCCTTCACACACTGTAAGGAGGTCTAACTGCAGAAATTAAGGCCTGCAAGTAGGGTATGCTGAGCATGATCAATGAGCACAAGGTCGGCAATGAAAAGCTGTTCATGGAGAAAATAACAACACTGGAATAATGGAAGAAATTTTGGGTGCAAAACGAACAAACTGCAACCATGTTGGCTGAGGCATACAAAATAGTCCCTGATCTACATATTCCGGAGGAAGCATTGGTGGATGTGAAGATCGGGAAGTTGGCTTTAGGTGTGTGTGATGTGAAGATGGAAGTGGCCAAGGTTCAATTTGAACTAAACCTAAAAATAATAGAACTCGAGTTGAAGTCAGAGCCTCTAAATCCATGAATAACACAGAACAACTGTAAAGGATGGAGTCGCAGTAGTAGATGTCGTGGTGGTGGATTGCACCACGGTTTTTGAGAAATCCATGAAGGTCATCATGACGCTGCAGGAATATCCTAACCTACAGAGGTTAAACACAAAATCCCATGAATTGTAGTAGTGGTATGATGAATTAAGAGCAACAACATGCATCGTCGCTATATCACAGCGATTGGCCAAGCTGCATGAAGGAGAATAGTTGCTTTAACAGGTGAAGGCAGTGCAAAGGAATGAGGCAGTCATCAAGGATATATTGGGGCCTTGGCTAGATGAGGCTGATGTTATCTCTACCACTTATTAATGAGAAGTTGGCTAGCCTACATAGAACGCAACATAATATCAAGGAAGACAATGCAGGATGAGCAATAGAGCAGCTGGTGGAACATATCAAACATGCAACCACGTAGAGCGTGACCAAGGTAGCTGTAGCACAAGTAGAGTTACGAGGTATCTGTAGTAAGATGTTCATGCTAACAGAGTGACTCGAGTGTTAGTCATGATATTTGTGTTGGAGTCTTGTTGGGACAGGGTCCCCTAGGGTCAATTTTTGGTAAAAGCCCAAGTTTTGGGGAAAAAATCCCAAGTTTTGTTGTAAATAATGTAAAGTCTTCGCAATATGTGGTAACAGAGAGAGTAGATAGTAAAGAGTCATAAATAGTTTTACCCTTATTTTATGTAAGTTGTGTCAGCTTTTGTAGATCCACCCATGGTTCGCGGACCATGGGATTGTATAAAAAGAAGAGTATTAGAGAGTCTAGGACAAGTAGATATTGATGAAGACGAATGTAATGGGTTAGTAGAAAAAAGAGGGAAGAAGTCTTAGAGTAGAAGAAAGGCTCTGTAGCTGTGTGTGTAGAGGCCTATAGTAAATTCTACAGCTAAGTCCGTAGGCCCCTAGAACTAATTGCTTAGGGAAGTCTTGAGTTTGTAAGAAGAACTGGAGTATTAATAAAGATATTATTCCAACAATTCTTGTGTTTTGGCTATTTATTTCTATTAGAAATGAATGCACTATTATGTTACGATGAATGATGGGTTTATGAATTAATACTATATTGATGCGTGATTTTACATGATTTATATTGTCATATGAACGCATGTAATAATAACTATTTATGTGAAGAATATCGTGTTGCATGTTAAATTTATTGAACACTTAAGTCGATCTGGGTAAATACAAAGTTAGGAGTAATCACAGAGGCATGTAAGTGGTTGATTCACCTATTTAGGGTCCACAAAAGATAGTTGTAGACCTTCGCAAAGGTCCAGAGGTGAGTAAAAGGAAGTTATATCAATAAGCCTTAAGGTCATATCTATCTGCGCGAAGGTAGGTTTAGGGAATAAAAATGAAATCATGCTCATCTTTGGGTGCGGAAACTTGGTTCGAGCATCCCACCATACAAATTCAGGTGCGACTTCGGTCTACGCTCCACAGGTTGATTTCATGAGGGCTAGTACTGTAGGGATTTGTCTGGAAACTTAACCCTGAACCTGGGCTAGGACCCACTAAGACAACACCTACATATCAATGATTGGGTTGTTGTTTATTACATATTTATAGCTCTCAAGTAATCTATCATTGTGAGAATGTTTTGAAAATTACAATGCCTAAGTATGGTTATCCTGGTGGCATGAATTAGAAAACTGAAATAATGCATTGAGCCATACAATGTTTTTAGAAAAAACAATGTTATGGAAATGGACTAATAGATACATATTTAACTCTGATTATTCTGGATCTTGACCTAAATTAAATCAAGGGTTTTGAGACTTTGTTTGGGGAAGATTTCTTGAAATCATCTCTTGCAGTCTAGGTAGAAGCATGAGACGGACTGGCTTATGGCAAAGGCACAAATTTGAAGACATCTGTTGATCAGCTCATTGGTTTGTCATTTGGGAAGCTATGATTGGTTGCAAAGAATTGGTATTAATGTTGTTGTAGTCTAGTGATTGTCCTTGGGATTAGGCAGAAAAGAACCTTTACATTGTTGGCTAAGTATGAACTTTGTACTGGACAATGCAGTAGGTGCCATTTTGATATAATGGATATATTCATGACCCAAGTTTGATCATATTTTGTCTTCTCTCTATATTCTAAAGCTTTATGTTTGGAAACATAAATGAAAATATTTAAAACTATATTTTTTTATAAAAACTAAATATTTAATGTATTTTTTACAATGACCGAGTCATTGAAATCAAACTGGATGAGTCGACACCAAGTCAGAGTTAGAGTCAAATCCGACCCTCAGCCATTTCTAAACCGGAGCTGGAGTTTTAAAACGTTGTATCATACTTGCATGACCAAATTTGACTCAGTTCAAATGAGTTAAAATAACCAGAAACTGCATCATTTTGTGCAGAATATTTGTGATGTTTTTCCCAAGCCTCTTCATCTCTTAACTCTTTTTCCTTGCTAATCTCATCCTTGAGCAAAGTCTAGTAAGACTGGTACATACATAAGGGATTAAACACCAAAATATTATGAGTGTTACTGATAATTATAGGAATTTCTACTTTCCTATGACTTTATTTCTATAAGATTGTGTTATTGCAAAAAGAGGCACATTCCATAATGAATACGAGGGAGGAGGGGAGGAGACCATTAATTCCTTTTAGTGTGTTTTCTCCCTTGTCTATATTTCTTAAAAAAAAAAAAATTGACAGACATAAATAAATGAATAATAGTAATGAAACCTACATTAATGAGATCTTGAATTTCATTTAGATATGAAAAATATTCATTACAAATGAAGGGAAAGAACTAACCTTTTGAAATATTAGTTCCATAAAGAAATCAATGCAGAGAAGGACATGAGGTTTGGGTGGAGTGTTGAACTGATATTTATTTGAAGAAAAGTGAAGCTCCTTCTGTTACAACCAATTATCCCAACATGCAATTGTACCTTGCTTTGTCTTCACTATTATGAAGCTTTATTAACAGTATTTAAATCATTCTACAAATTCTTTATGATAGGTTGATAAAATTTATGGTTTTGCAAGAATTACAAAAGAAATCCCACTAGTAGTGATTCTCTTGAGTCAAAAATAAACTTCCATATACCTGATATTAAAGCTCTAAGAGCTATGGGCCCATGGACTTCATTTGTAGGATCAAAAGTTCCTTGTGGTAGGGATTTGAGTTGACAATGGAGGGCTGGGAAATGTAGCAACTTGAGGAATTTAATAGCACTTGGTGCATAACAGATTCAAGGTTAAGATGAATTTGTGTTAATATAGAACCGTACTCAAATATCAATCTTGTTGGGAGGTAGATTAATAAAGAAAACAATGGGAAGCTCTTACACAACCCATAATTTGGTGGTAGCAATAGGAATACAATTTGACTTATCTTGACTTAGCATGACAATTAAATTATGAATTTGAATTTTTTCTCTTCTTTCCCCTTTAAAAGGGGATATTCATCACAAAATGTTGTTTGGACTTGTGTATATCACTAATTTATTTCCTTCTAAAATATCAAATAATGAAACAAGTGACCACCTATGATCACAATCTCAACAAAAGCCCTGAAAACCAGATTAGACATAATAAATTATTGTATTTTAGGCCAAAGAAATTTTATATTCATCATCAGCCAAGGGTTCCCATGTGATGTATTGTTGCAGTAAGATTCGTGCAACAACAAAGGAAACATACTTTATTGATATCATAAATAAATTTACGTGTGTTAAGGATTTATTTAATATAAGTTACCCATTTTGGTTATTAACTAAGAAAAGAATTGTAGTTGAAACATGTAGGTACTATGACATGAATGATACTAGGTAGCTACAACTAAAGAGAAATGAACACCATCCCTGGTCTATTCACTTACATTTATGTATTTCTCTTGAAATTGGCAGTGTTCTATGGGTTCATCCCATACATTTGAAATCTTATACTTCACATGGTATACATGATGAGATCACCTTGGAGTTCACATTGTTGTATACTATGCCCATTTATAATTTTCTGAGGCTGAATAAGGGTGGGACCTCTTTAAAACATTGCTTGTTGATTTTTGGGTTTCATACTTGGGAACCTTGGAAATTGGTTGTCAATTCCATCCTCTGATAAATTGGGGGTTGCGAAAAACTATGATTACTCACATGGATGTTCACTCTTGTATGTCTTAGCTTTCTTGATTCTATTCAAAGTCCATTGGTTGAGCATAACCTTTCACTTCCTAGGAAGTTGATTACCGTGAAGATATATGAGACATTACCTCCATGAGAAAGTCATTGTTGTTGTGAGTAACTTGCTTGTCCATTAGTAGACTGAGTTTGATTTTGAAAGGCAACTTGTTGAGGAACACCTAGGAGTACCTAGATAGATTTCTTACTAGAATTGTTTGGGTTCATCAATTTTGCTTGGAAGCCTTGTTGCTACCCACATAGTGCCGACTAATTATCCCCTCCTTCAGACATCTCTTCTTGATTTGTTTGTGGTGGTATCCCAAATATTTCATGAGCATTTTGGGAATTTCCCCATAGGTGCTTATCATAGTCATACTATTGTTATTATCCATGTTCCCAACATGCGATAGATGTCCTTGGAAAACAGAACTCTGGCACTGACCAAGGGAAGAAGTTTGAAATGCATGTTGACAACTTTGAGCACTTTGTGTGATATTTCCAGCCCATTCATTGGCAGAAATCAGAATATCGTTATTTTGAGCAAGCCACTCCGTCCCACTTTTCTTTAATAATGTCTTGGCTAGACATATTGCATATGGGTTCTTACTAGTGTTACAAAGAAATTAGTAAAGACAAGCAACATGTACGAGTTAACAATCTTGTTTGAAATACAAGATAATACTGACACTCTACTAATTATTTGTAGCACCAAATTAAACAATAAGACTAAAAAATCTTAAAATAGAAACTCCACACTAAAATAGCTTAGCAAGCTTCTAACACAAACCCTAGATGAGAAACCCTGGACAAATCAAAGAGGAGAGCTCAGGAAAGGATGAAGCAGACACTTTAACCTTAGATGAATATTTTCAGTAACAGATGATTTAATATAATGTATTCAATAGAAAAAAATAAAAACTCAAACAACTTTACACCCATCATCTATACAATTATAGTGAAAAAATATCGAAGACAAAATTCAAAGAAAGCTCCATATATTTATAGGTTATTGGTGGACTATATGTCTGTAGAGATCAATGAGAATCATATTGGATTTTTGAAGAACTAGAAGGATAGGATCTGGTGATCGATAAATGGAATTTGAGGAATGAATGCCTTAAATGTGTTCCAGATTCAAGCAGTAGCATCCCAACCTGACTGATGCCATGGGCATCCAAAGATGCCTCTATGTACTCCATATTTCCAAATGAAAAAAAATTAAGGTGGAACAATTTGTGTTGACAAAATTTGGTCGATTGACTTTGATTTGGTTTAAATGTAGAGAATTTACAGTGACATTGTGGCACCAAAATTTTTTCAAAACACTTTGATTTGGTTTAAATGCATAAAATTTATGGGGAAGCTTTGATTTGGTTTAAATGCAAAAAATTTACCATAGTATGGCCAAGCTTTATGTAATTAGTGGTCATATGCAATGATATTTATGTGTGGTGATAGTGAGGTTGGAGTTGATTGTTTGCTAATATCTTTTCTTTTTTTTATTCATATTGCCACATTAATAATTCATATTATCACATTAATAATCAATTGTCTAAATTTTTCTTTGTTGATTTGAGCATGATGGATTGTGAATCTTTAGAACTAAGGATTGAGGCTTCTACAAGTGTTTATTAGTGTTTTGTTTTCACTAAATGGATTTCTGTTGTATGTTGGCATTGTTTTGTTTTCCCATCAGTATTGTTAGATGATGTGTAGAAGTGTGAGGTTGTTGTAAAGTTGAGGGTTCATAAGGATGTTATGTGCATGCAACTTGACAAATGATTTGAATTTAATTCCATGTGAATGTTATCAAAATAAATAACCTTGAAGATTCTAATCAACTCCCTAATTTTAATCATCCATTGATCCAATAAGTGTTTAAGAAGCCATAACCTTTCAACAAATTAATAACAACCTTTGAAACCCATATCACTTTTATTTCTTGATTGAAGTAGTGATACAATAGAATGACTAATATAAAGAACTAATTTATATTATTGTAGTGCTTGCTAGGTAGTCATATTTTTGTTCGTAGACTTAGTCCTTCATATTAGTCATTTTTAGTTTTACTACATATTAACTAGTTGTATATTTTAACCTGTGACAAAATCAATTGTCTATGTTAGTCATTTTTAGCTGGGTTAGTTGAAATTGCTCAATTTTGGTACTATTTCACTTAGAAAAGCTACGGTGAAAAACTTTTTTCATCACCTAGTCACTCATTTCAACATTTTCTACTAGTGTAAATAGGAGAGATCTCAATAATATTTTAGAGAGATAGAAAGGATTAAGATTTCGTCAGGTCTCTTGAGAGATAGGTGGATCTAAAGGATCTAGAAATCAGAATAGTTGAGGATTTTTGTACATTTGACCTAGAATTTAGTTCAAAATTATATTTGTATAACTGTGCATCTAAAGAATGGAATGTGTGTGTAAGAAAAGTGTGGAGAAGAGAGTTTATAGTTTAGCAGTAAGGCCACAAGGGTTGAGATTTCCAATTTTTTGTAAATCATGTGAGAAGAGGGCATAAAGGAATTTTTACATTAGTCTTGGAATTTGTGTACCTAGACCTATTTATTATTTTGATATTATTGAATGTGAGTATATTACGGGATCATAAGAGATAGGAACATGATGGAGAGTGTTCTAAGAACACACATTAGAATCATTATAGAGAAGATCAAAACCTTGAGAATAGTGTTGAATTCTTTCTTAGAGTGGGATCAATGATGTTGTGATCATTGATCAATTGTGTGATAAATGACCAAGAGTTAATAAATATTGAAGAGGAGAAAAATATTAATGCAAAGGTGTTACAGAGGTGTTAAAACCCTAAAGGAATCAGTTTTCTTGAATTAGAGTAGAAATCAAAGGTGAAATGAAAGTATAAGAATCCAATAGTTGAGAAGGATAGAGAAGAGGAGTAAGAGGCTCAGAGTTGAAGTTTTTAGTAAAGCCTAAGAAAATAAGAGTTGATAATAGAGAAAGAAGGAGGTAAAGAATTATTTATAAGTTTAATATAAACTTGCAAAGTGCATCGATTGACAAAACGCGAGAGACAAAAACTTAAGTTTTGTTAGAAGGATCTTCCACCCAAAAGTGTTGGGCTAAAGGCTCTATCCCACGAATTTGAGAAAGGAGGCATATAGGACTAGTTGGGTTGAGTAGACATTGGGTCAATGTATAAAGGAGGACAAATAACCAAAAAGGAGAGAGTCTTATGTGGAGCATGAGTGGGACTACTAGGAATGTTGACATCATCCTCGAGGAAAAGGTGTTCACACATTTGAAAATGACGGGAGATAGTAGATGATGGGAATCAGGATCAATAGCTAACATAAATTTTTTTTTTTCTTGGAGTCTGTCTACCAAAAGGAAAACATTCGACCACATTGGAGAGGACTAGGATGATGAAGATACAAGATTACATGGAAAGGAAGAGAATGAGAATCCAATGAAAATGACGAGTCCAAATAAAAGTGTGGACAAATCAATATGGTATCACTTCCAATGTGTCATACAATACTTTTAGTTTGAAGGATTAAATAAGTGCACATAATAAGAAAGGTCGAACGATCAAGATCTGGGAACCCAAGTTATGAGGATTGGTCGCAAGCAGCTAAATCATTGCAAAGGAGTAATGTCAAGATAATTTCAAAGGATATCACTTAAGGAATAAGGATTGAGGAACAACTATGCTAGTTCAAATTAATCCACTATTCAATAGTCATGATTGAAGGTTTTTATTTATATTGGCCATGTTGTGTCTACTCTACACATAAAGTAAAAAGGGTACTATTTCTTCTTGTGTTGGTTATATGAGAATTTGAAGGGATGGTAGTTGTTACAAAAAAATTTAGGTTTGTGCATATTATATGTATATACATTTTTGACTTTGGTGGCTATTATAAAGTTTTGGCTTCGAAGGTTGTGTGAACAAGGCTTAAATTCAATGGTTTTTTGGAAATATTCAACCCTTACGGATCCTCCCATTTAAATTACACAAGCTTTAAAAAGGGATTTATCTCCCTAAATACAGTTAAGGAAGAACCTTTTCACCAACACATGGGCACTGTGGGTTTTTAGGCTAGGTAGCTTGGGACAATCAATTATTAGCCTAGAATCAAAGCGTCTAGAGACTGTGAGGGGAAGATCTACATGCAACAATAGAGACCACTATCTTCTGCCATGTTTCCTTCTATAGCAAGACTAATGGTGTTGGGGGTCGAGGAATCCACCTTGATATGATCCCCTCAATAAACCCTCATGAGACACCCAATCTAGGGCACACCCCCGCAACATCGTGATCTTCAAGAAGAAGGCATCTCACACCTTCCATCCCAAGTCACAACCAAAGAGCTAGTGGGTGATATTAGGGATGTTGTCTCACCCCTCCCATGAAGGTCGCTCTATCTGTATAGCAACTAAGAAACTAAAATGTTCCTTTAGCCACTACCATGTCATTAGAATTCACAGTAAAAAAATTAATTGAACTTCAAAGTTTTCTTGAGACAATAGAATGTGATTCAAACCAAACTAGAGGTTGTCGACTAATCGCACATAAGTGCATATAGGTAGTCTCCTACCACACTTAATGATCATCAATAATATTTAATTCATAATATTAGTCAACAATATAATTGTGTATTCTAAATGATCATCATGACATAGCCATCAACATATTCATAGCTAAGGAAGAACTAATGCAAACACACACATAGTGAATCCATCATACAATAGATATCATCATAAAACATGTCCATCATAATTATTATCATCATAATATCAAACTTGGAAAATAATTATTAGCACATACATTCATAGTAAGAGTTAGATGTTTGTATCATCAACTTGAGTTCATGAAATAATATTGTATCAAGGTTAATGTCATACCAAGGTCATTCAACCAAGGGAGACTACATTTTTTCCCTTCCTTGGAGGTTGTGCTCACTCTCTTTCTTCATAAAGTTCATATTTGTGGGCCGATTGTTCCTGGATTGAATTGCAACTTGATAGACTAAATGAATTGGTCCCTCATAGGCCATTCTTCTCACTAACAAAAGCATATAAGATATAGATGCATTATGTGTATATAATCCCAATTTTAATTCTTGAAAAATTTGTAATTAAAATTATGAAATATTTTTCATGCAAAACTTGTTTCCTTTATACTAACACCATAAGGTAGACATACCATTGAACTATGAATATTGTAACTATTTCATTTCTATGGTTGTTAAAAAGAAAACCAAGTGACTAGTAAATCATGGAAGGTTAAAACGACTATAATACCACAATAAGGAAAAGGTGAGGGGCTCGTGGGAGACTTATGCCTAGAAACATACATATTGTGTTGCTTTGAACCTTCACTAATAAAAAATAATTATGTAAATTTAAAACAGGTTAGGTTAAGACGAGTAGAGGAAACAAAATCTTCAATCTAAGCCATCACTTATTAAAAAGTAGTATGTTCTCTTCCCTAGAAAAAGGTAGCTCTTTGGAATTTTGTTGTTACATGGGAAAAATGAATGCATGATTGGTCGACATTATAAATACAAGAAGAAAATTATTTAGATAAATGGTACAATATGTAAATAGAGCTACTATACCATACAACAAACTACACATGAAAATTAACCATAAAACTACTAAAAGAGCCCAGAAGCTAAAGAAATTATACAAAAGTTTCGAGATATCATCCTGAACTTTTGTATGCACATACTAAAGAGCATTATATATAAGTTTTTATAGGGAATTATATATTGGAGAATGAAATAGTCATTTATCTTTTTATGTGCGGGGAAAATAATTTTACTACCAAAAGGAACCTAAAAAATTATGACACTTACGTAAATTATATAGTCTACAAAACACCATACATGGCCCACAAATGGTTTTATGAGTGTGAACAAATTTTTGAATATTTTAAAGATAAACTTTGGCATTTATGTAGAAAGGAATGGTTGTTGCAATCAATTTTATGCTTACATTTGTTAAGCCTTTAGATGAGTTAAGCTATTCTGGCTGGACTGATGACCAAGTGAGTTTGACTTTTCCATGTGTCATATTTTCATT
>APFE031357625.1:0-55524 GCA_000404065.3 Pinus taeda
GAATAATGAGAGAGCTCCAAAACTGAACTGACAAAATGTACCAACTGATCCTCAAAAGCCTTTTTATCAATTAGGCCTCTTTTTTCTTCACTTTTCATTTATTTCCTTCACTTTCCTCCTCACATGCAACTTGTGACCTTTCACCTTCATTTTCTCTTGAATTCCATTATTTCATAAATAAATGTGCCAAAAATGTCATTTTTCCTTTCCAAAGCCTTTGTCATTGTCTTTGCCAAATTCCTTTAGCCATAATAACCGAAATGAACACCCACTAGGATGTTTTGCCCAACTTTAAGCTTGGAATAAGTGTCCCACCAATCGTGGTTATTATTTTGCCTTTATTACATGGAAATTTCACCAAGGTTGTTACAAGATCTCTTGAAAAGGTCAAGTCTATTTAGCAATATGTAGAAGATTTTATGAAAACATTTTTAAAAATATAATGAACTATTGTAATAGTGATGTTCAGTGATTTTTCACCAGAAACTATGCTAAAGTGAAATTAGAAGCTTGTTTTAATAGTGGCCCTTTGAATAGTAGATACGATTTACTTTTGTTGAAATCAACAAGAGACTATGATGGATAGTGGTCATTATTATTTCAATGATTTTTGGATAGATACTTTATAGTTGAAAATACCTTGGATAGAGAAAGCATGTTGGATGTGTGGTCATATTATTTCAATCAATGTAATTTCCATATGTGTTGAAGTAGAAAAACACTCTAAAACAAGTGCACTAAAGAAATATAATGTTTCTTCAATTGTTTCATTTTAGCACTCTCCTTGTCCCTACCAAGAATACTAGGATATAAATATGAGTCTTAAATAGTGAATTCATTTATAGTTCACACCAATGCCTATATATCAAATTTTGATCTAAATATAATATGCGGACCTGAAAATATTTGTACCAAGTACATCCACAGAGCCTAACCCCAATGTCTAGAGAATTGAACCAATGACCTCTCTATAACAAAGGTGCTTTATGGGGACTCCACCAATTGAGCTAACACTTGGGGCTAAGTGTTATTTTAATGTTTGAATTAGGCAATTTGCACAATTTGTATCCATAGGCTTTTTTAGGGGCACTAAATTTATTTATGCATTCAAAAAATGCTAGGGTTTTTTAAGGGCATTGAATCTATTTATGCATCAAAAAAAAATAAACTACTCCTTAATTTTTTCAAGGGTGTTGAATACATTTATACATTCAAAAATATAATTTAGCCAACTAGAAAATCGAAATTACAATCTCACAAAGAATTGGATGAATCTGACTAAAAAAAGTCAAAATGTAGAATAGTTAGACAATAAGGAATTAGTCATTGATCAAGATTACTTGGAGGAAGATGAAGCCATTGTAACCTCTATCGGTCAACAAATTTCTTTACAAAAATTGAATCCAAGTAGAGGAGAGAACAAACCATGCTCCCAAACATTGATGTCTTATAACGGAGATTTGAAGAGATTCTAGTGAAATGTTATAATGGAGTTTAAAGATGAATGTGAGTCGCAAGGAAGCAACGTATTTTTTTTTTATTTTTGAATCAACTTGAAATAATTGGGTCAGGTTCAATGGGTGCTTTACACATGTGGGAACAAAAGGATAAATCTACTACTAGATCACATGTTGAATATTTGACAATTTAGTTAAAAGAAAATGAAGTTTCTTTGTCTTCTCTTCAAGAGAATCTAGACGAAAGACTACAGCTAGAGCAAGAAACAAATATGAGATAGGCACAAAAATCACAGGAAGAACAAATTTGTTTTATCAAATGAACTGAACTCTACAAAGAACACAGTGAAGGTCATGCAGAAGTAGCTTGAGATAAATAATAAAATGGTAGAGGAGTTCAAAGAACGAGTCGAAAGACTTAATGTAGATATTACATGAGTGAAAAGTGATAATAGAATTGAAGGGGAAAAATATAGCAAAATAAATGTTGTAGAAGATAATTTAAGATTGGCAAGTGCTAATGCATAGGAAAAAGAAAAGGAGCTTGAGATCCTGATATTTTCTCTTAGGGAAAAAGAAAATGATTCTACAGAGTTTTATTCCAAGGATGAGAAAATGAGAAAATCATTGTTACAAGTGGAGGCTAAAATCAAAGAGTTTGAGTAGGAGCTTGAAAGTGCCAAAAAGGAACTAGATTGAAAGCTTGAGCAGGAGCTTGAAATTTTTCAAAAGGAACTAGCTTGGAAGTGTTCAAAAGGAACCGGGTATGAAAGAGTTGCCCATTGAGAATTTGAGTGAGAGACTTGCATCAACAGTTCTGGAAAGAGATGATAATAAGGGAATACACTAGTATTATAGGGACCTAACGTGCCCCTTTCCTTCAAAAAAGTGTTTTCCTCGACGCTTGAGCAGTTCTGGATGCTTTTGTATAAAAATTCTCATCCTCCAATGTGGAATCTTCAGTAGGTAAGTTCTTCCACTTGATAAGATACTCTAAAATTGATCAATTTTGTAGTTGTCAAGTTCTTGTTTCAGTGACTGCTTCAGGTTCCAATATGATTTTTCCTTCGAACTTGGGTAAAATTGTGATAAAATCCATTGAAACCTCCTCCCAACGTCGACTTGGAATGGATAAAGGTTGTAATATACATAGGGTCTTAATTGTCTCAACTTTATTTTGTTGGCAAAGCAAACATTCCGCCACAAACTTTTGAATATCAGATTTAAGGTTATCCCAAAAAAATTCCTTCTTAACCCTATGGTAAGTTTTTAAAAATCCTAAATGAGCTCCTAAGAGATAGGTGTGCAATTCCAGAAGAATATTTTGTTTGAGTTGGGAATTCTTACAGAGCTATAAGCGATCTTTATACCATAATGAATCATTTTTCCAGCTAAATGTATCAGATGTACTAGGATCTTGCTGCAACTTTTAAATGAGTTCCCACACTTCTTCGTCATTCTTCCATTCATCCCTTGCTTCGTTTATTCAATCTAGTTGGATAATAGAAATGGAACAAAGCAATGCTTCCACATCCTCATCCTTTCTTGAGAGTGCATCTGCAACAACATTTTGCTTCTCTTTCTTGTAGATGATTTCAAAGTCATAACCCAACATCTTTGTGACCCATTTTTGTTTCTCTTATAAAGATAATCTTTGTTCTACAAAGTATTTAAGACTATCATGATCCGTTTTTACCTTGAACTGTCTTCCCATTAGGTAGGGTTGCCATTTCTTAAGTGCATGTAGTATTGCCAACATTTCCTTCTCATAAATAGCTTTGTATAAATACTTTCCTTTGATTGGACGACTTTCAAAAGTAATGGGTCTTTCTTCTTGCATTAAGAAATCACCAATTCCATTTCCTGAGGCACTACATTCCACAATAAAGGTTTTTGTGAAGTCTGGTGTAGCTAAGACTGGTGTTTGGCACATTGCCTCTTTAATATGTTCAAAGGATTTCATTGCTTCTAGAATCCAAGAAAATGCATCTTTCTTCAGTAACGTTGTTAGAGGTGCTGCTATTCTCCCATAATTCTTAACAAACTTGTGATAATACCTTGTCAACCAGAGAAATCCTCACATATTATTTATGGATGTGGGCATTTTCCATTCCTTAATGGCTTTAATTTTGTTAGGGTCTACCTTAACACCTTCATGAGATAGAATATGACCCAAATATTCCACCTCTTGTACTTCAAATAAACATTTGGAGGTTTTTGCATATAATTGTTTCTCCTCCAATAGTTTGAGCACTCTATCAACATATTGAACATGATCCTTCAAAGACTTGTTGTAAATTAGTATATCATCAAAAAAACTAACACAAATTTTCTAAGGAAGGGTTTGAAAATGGAATTCATCAAACTTTGAAATGTAGAAGGTGCATTGGTAAGGCCAAAAGGCATGACCAAAAATTCATAATGGCCCTCATGAGTTCTAAATATTATTTTCGGAATGTCTTCAGTCTTCATTCTGATTTGATGATATCCTGAATGAAGATCCAACTTGGTGAAGTAAATTGATCCATGCAATTCATCCAATAATTCATAAATGACAGGAATGGGAAATTTATATTTAATAGTGAGGTTGTTGAGCTCCATATAATCCGGACACATGTTCCATGATACATCCTTCTTGTGCACCATTACTACTGGAGCAGAGAAAGAACTTTGACTAGGTTGAATTATACCAGCCTCTAGCATTTCTACAACCGTACATTCAATTTCACTCTTTTGGGCATATGGATATCTATAAGGCCTGATGTTGGAGGAACACTTCCTGGAATCAAATGAATAGCATGATCATGATCATGAATAGGTGGTAGGCCTTTGGGAATCTCAAATACCTTGGAATGATTGTCCAATACCTTTTGGAGATCTGGAGAAATAGATGATTTCAATGTGAGAACCTCTAGTGAACGTAATTGTGAAATTACGCCTCGTTGTTCTTTCCTTAGAAGCTTTGTCATTTTGTTAGAGCCAATTATCTTTCTTGGTTTCCCTATGATGCCCCTTAATTCAAATTCCTTTCTTTCCAAACAAAATTTCATGAAAATTTCTTGAAAATTAAAATCTATTGTACCCAAGGATTATAGCCATTGGACTCCTAGTACAACATCAACAACACCCATTGGAATGGAAAGCATTGGGTTATTCAATACATATTCTCCCATGGATAGCTTGATATTATGGCACTTTCCAAAAAAATTGTGGTTCCTCCACTTGCAACCATCACTTGACACTCTAGTGTTGGATATAGGAAGCAATTCAATTCCTTGGCTATCTTACAATAAATAAAATTATGGGTACTGCCCAAATCAATCAACACTATTACCTATTTCTTCTTGATATGTCCTTCTATCTTGATAGTTTGAGGAGTGGTAATTCCAGCCAATGCATTACAAGATATGATCAGATTCACTTCTTATTTCTCTAGGGTTTGTTCCTAGTGCATATCCTCTTCTTTTGACGTTTCTTGTTCATTTTTTTCCTCCTCCTCGCAATCTATGTAAAATAATATCTTCTCAACACACTTATGACCTTTAGTGTGTTTTCTATCGCAACTGTAACAAAGCCCTTTTGCACTTTTTTCTTCCAATTTTTGTGGTTTCAACCTTGTAGGTTGTGGAAGGCTAGGGGCAACAATACTTCCATAGTTATAGTTGTGAGTGGTAGGCTTCCTCGTTGCCATAATTTTGCTTTCCATTTTTCTTGCCACCCTGAATGCATTCTCCAATGAATCATGTTCCCAAAGGTGAACCTCATGTTGGATATTATCCTTTAAAGTCCCTATGAACAAATCAATCCTATGCTCCTCTGGAATATCTTTTACCCTTATATTCAATTTTTGGAATTCCTCAATATGCTCCATCATTGAACCCTTTTTTTTTAGATTTATCAATTGGCTAAAAAAAGTGTTACTTTTTGAATCCTCATAATGTGTTATCATTTCTTCCATAAAAATTGTCCAACTGACAATTTGTTTACAAGAGCAAAGCCATCGATACCATACAAACTGATTTGGTTCCAAATATAAAGTTGCAATGCATACCTTTTGTGGTTTTTCACATTATGGAGATTGAAATATTGCTCCATCTTTAGTATCCATGTTACAGGATCCCTTCCATCAAACTTCCTCATATTGATCTTTGGAACATGGTGGGTCTTCAATCCAACATTAAAGTCTATGAAATCATGATTAACATTTCTTTTGTTCTCATCATGAGTTTCCTTTACTACCCTTTCACCATTAGTAAACATTTCTTGTAGCAACTTTATCAAATATGTCTTCAAAACTTCCATTTTTCCTTCCATATTGGCTTCCACGTCATTCATCTTAGCTTGCTTCCACACATTTATTTAAACCATCCATCTTAACTTCCACATCATTCATCTTAACTTCCATGCCTTTCTTTAAACCATCCATCTTATCTTCCACGCCATCCACCTTAGCTTCCACACCTTTCTTTAAAACATCCATCTTAGCTTCTGTTACCTTTTGTGAGAGTGAAATTGTTTGCACTTGGTCTCGTAATTTTGATATATCATGTTTCATTTCTTCCTCTTCTTCATGAGTCATGCTAGAGATTTCAAGTTGTTTACTAGGTGTTTCCATTTTATTTATTCGGGGCATCAATTAATGATAATTTTGCTTCACTATGCCCTTTGAATTCCTTCAAATTAATTTTCACTTTGTAGGAGCTCGATATTTAATCTTATGTATCTCTGAAATTTCGGATCTTCAAGGTCTAAAATTGTGAATTATGGTAGCCCTTTGAGTCCTCTTTCTAACACCACCATTCTAATCAAAATTAGATTCTCCAAGAAAGTGTTATGCTCAATCTCCCAAGATGGCCTGATTATACACTTTTTCGATAGAGTGAACTTATAAGAAGTGCCATGTGTCACTATTTCAACCTTCGGTCCTGAAAACAATGCACAAAAAACTAGAGTCCATCCTATTTTTGCAACATCTTATGAAATTTCAATCTGATACTTAGAGAGATAGTTATGATGATTTTCCCAAGGTAACCTACTTTGGATGTAATTTGGGAGCCTACAAAAACCCTAACTTCCTTGGATTGTATCTCCAAAAATATAGCGAGACAAGATCTAAAATTCAAACCCGAGGATAATCGAGAAATAATTTATAGCGAACATGCCATGATGACTTGTTTGGAGCAGCGAAACCCTAGAATCCAAAGCTTTGATACCAAATGTTATGAAACCAACTCACAAAAAGATAGAAAAGATAGATCAATGCCTTAGAAATAAGCCTCTTCGAGGGGGAAACCTCCTTTACATTACAGAAATGAAAAATCATTTGATGCTACAAAGGACTAAACCTCATTTCTATATATAGGAGTATAAGGGGTCGCAATATAATCAAAGCAGGCATAACAATAATAATATAAGGGCACAACAATAAAAATAGTGGGCTTCTATGGGGCACACTAATAACAATATGTGGACAATAGGGGCACAATAATAAGGGATACAATGACAATAGTAATGGGGGAATCACTAGTATTATAGGGACCTAACAGGCACTTATCACATTTTTAGTAAAAAAATGTCAAGGAATACCACACCATTTTGAGTGAGGAGAACTGACACAATAAAAAAATTGAAATACTTCCAACCCACTTACAAAGACTTCAATTTGAAGGGAGGGTTATGGAAATTTTTTCCTAGATAACGGAATTTCATTTTCAATAGTATTTCGTTGTAAAATTGAATGTGGGATTGAGGGGTGTTGACCCAAGTTTTAGAACACAAACAAGAACAATATAATATTTTAAGGATGTTTTAAAAAATAGACCCTCCTCTTCCATTGAAAAAATACAAACATATTGGACACATACATTGTTGAACAAATGGATATATCCCCTACAGTGGAAGTGGATACTACAGAGATAGATTCCATTTTCTCTACCATGCAAACTAAGGCAATTATTTGTCGACTTAATGGTTTTTGGACAAAACTAGAAGATTTTCATCAATGAATTTTATCTTCTTGGACAGATAGTTTTGACCTCTATTTATGCTCCAAAGGATTTTAATTTTTCATTTTGATGTGTAGAAGGATTATGGTTTTGTTTTAAATGAAGGACCATGTTTTTGGAGAAATGCATGGATTCTTATAACCCCATGGTTCCCAAAATTTTATGCTACAACCATGGCGGTATCAAAAATGTTGGTTTGGGTGAGGCTTCCAAATATTCCTCTTCCTTTTGGCCACCATAATATTCTAGAGGATATCGGTAAAACATTGGGGAAATTCAAGAAGAGTGACTATGATAGAGTTGGGAAAGGTGTCTTACCCTTTGCTAGAATATGCATGGAGATTTACCTAAGAAAAGGTCTACTAGATCATATTATGCTTAAGCACAAAGAGTTACAGTGGCCACAACCTCTAGACTATGAGAACACAATGTTCAGATGTAGGAATTGTTTCCAAACTGAATACCTATAGAACACTTTCCCACAAATAAAAAAACATATGAATAAGATAGTGACACAAAAGTCACACGGGTGGAAATTTTCACAATCACCGGCGGTGGAAAAAGAAAAAATCATGGAGGTTTCAGACTGTAGTTCCACCTCCCATATCTACCCACTTTCACCGACATGTTGATGTAAACATGAACGGAGGGCTACTATAACATGACTCAACATCCTAAATGTAGTTAAGGGTGGAATCAACAACTTGAAACTTTATTGACTTCCCTTAGGTGCTACAAGACCCGCGGGATCTAACCAACCACTCCAGGTGTCCAACCCCTCACTTAACTTTCCTTTTCAGTGAACTAGATCCTCATTCACTCCCATGACAAGGAAATCCAATGATTATATCCCTTGAGTCACTCCCATGAACCTTCTTTCCAGTGACTATAGACTAATTTACTCAATTTTGTGCTAGCAACACCGAGATCTAAGCCACTTTTTCAGGACTAGGATCCATATCTCTTCCTAGAACTTAATGAAACTCTCAAAAATGATAAATAACACAAAGACAAAGCCTTTAATAAAAAACTAGAGTATGGACTTAACCTAGCCCATCCTAATGACGACAGACATTTTTTCAAACACATTGAGGACATGTAATCTTTAGGTCATGAATGCATATCTGAAGTTAAAGATTTGAAACTTATCTAAGATTCACAAAGAAGGAATAATTCCCTCTCACAATAGTTGCAATAACATATATTAGTTCATGCAGTCAATAACCATTCATTTATCAATCAACACATAATAAGAACCATAACTTGAATATGTCATAAAACTATTCTTATACCTAGAATAATAACAATAATAGAGCAGTCATCAAAGACACATAATACAAAGTACATTTACTCATAAAATACAAGAGGAACTTAACTCTTATTGACATCTATAAAATCCAACCAAATCAGGGACTTCCACGTACCACCCAATCATAGATTGGGTTGAATCAAAATTTCTTTCAGCCAATCACCCCTATGCCATATTCCAAGCATGAATGTAGGATCTCATGGGATAAATAAATCCATAAACAACCAAGGGAATCTAGAGGTTAAATCACCTCCACACTCACACTACTGTGATTTCACCTAAACCAATCTCGATATCACAACACCAAACCGAACTTAGATGCCTCAGAATTCCTTCACCATCTCTTGAGTAATTTTCCTATCTACACCCACCTATTGAGGGGTTCCAAGAGAAAACCATAACCAACCCCAACCCTTGGGATTTTCCTGAGACCACCTCACCCAGATCCAAAATCTTTTGGGAATCCAAAGCTAATCCAATAATGAATCCCATCACATCATGGCTATCTTGAAATAGCAAAGATAGGTTGAAACCACTACCGAACCTGGAAAAACCCATGTCAACGACAACAAATAAACCAAATACACACATGCATGTACCATGCATTCCAAAACTAGCTAGGAAATCATACATCTAACCTATTACCTGCAAGTATTCCCATTGAAGGCACTTGATCCAACACTTCCTTGCTTAATCCTTGCTTTCCTTTACTTTCCTTCCTTTGTTTTCCTTGTCCTTCCTTGTTTTCCTTCTCCTCTTGAGGCTCTTCTCCTCTCTAAAACCAATTCAAACGTTGAACTAACAAAAGGTTGACCAAAAAGTTGTCAAAATTTGTGAACTGGTCCTTTGAATCCTTCTTATCATTAAGGCCTCTATTTTCTTCAATTTTCCTCAATTTTCCTTCAATTTCCTCCTCACATGCAACCTGTGACATTTCACCTTCCTTTTCTCCCAATTTCCTTTATTTTCATAAATAAAATCCAATAATGTGTTTTTTCCTATTTAAATCCTTTGTCAATGCCTTTTCCAATTTCCCCTTAGCCATAATTAACGACAAGTGATGCCCACTAGGATCATTTGCCCAACATTCGGTTTGGAATACATGACCCATGACCTTGGTCTTATTTTTCCTTTATTAACTTTATTAGATGAAATTTTAACCTGGGGTTGTTACATACCCCTCCCCCCTTAGAGGAACATCATCCTTGGTATTTTATGACGCATACAACCAGAAAACCCGTTAAAAACCAAAAAATATTGTTGATGGAGCTTTATAACTTAGCTTGATGCATTATTTGCAATGAAAAACCTACTCAAAACCAAAACCATCATGATAAACATGACAAAATAGCAACCATAGTACTTATTGGATCTTTATAAGACAGCTCATTGTGGTATTTACAATATCAACCATACATAAATATTTAAATATACCAAAAAATAATTTTCCTACACTGGCAAATAATGAAGGATACATAGCCTACATCTGATCAGCTATATTCCATGTAGCTTCTTTGGGCCCAAAGTGCTTGCATTGCACTTTAGCTTCCTCAATTCCTTTGTTCCATAGCATGAGCTATTTACGTTGTAATATGCACCGAGGTTCTAGAAATAATTCTCCTTTTGGCTCCACCTACAATATAGACCAATCAATAACATGATCAACATCCTTTACATATATTTTAAGAAATGAAACATGGAAAAAATCATGGAATTTCACTGTTGGAGGCAGTGCAAGTCTATAGGCCACTAGTCTAATCCTCTCAAGGATCTCGAAAGGCCTGCAATACCGAGGTGACAACTTGGCACACGATCCAATCCTCAAGGAGCCCTTCTTGGGCTTGATGTACAAATACACATTCTCCCCAACTTGAAACTCCTTAAATGTCCTATGTTGGTCTGCATCTCTCTTATGTCTATCCTATGTTGCCTTTAGGTTCTTCTCTATAACCTGCATTTCTTGTTCCATCTCTACCAACATTTTTGGTCCTATAAGTACCCTATTCACTTGATCACTCCAACTGATGGGAGTATTAAAACTCAGCCCATAGAGTGCCTCAAACAAACTCATCCTTGATGACCCATGATAACCATTGTTGTAAGAAAACTCCACTAGTGGAAGATACTCCTCCCACCTTATTTGATGGTGCATGACATACATCCTCATTATATCCTCCAGTATCTTTTTGACTCTATTTGTCTTTCCATATATCTGCGGATGATAAGTTGTATTGAAGGATAATTCTATACCCAAACTTGAAAATAGCTTCTTCCAAAACTTGGAAGTGAACTTGGCATCTCTTTCCAACACAATCTTCTTCAGAAAATCGTGCAACCTCGTCATCTCCCTGATGAGACTATGCGACCTCACTAGTTGAATAAGTAGTATTCATTATAATGAAGTGAGCAACCTTGATCAACCTTTCAATCACAACCATGATGGAATAATGTTGCTTTGATGTCCTCATAAAATCTATAATGAAATCCATCGAAATGACCTCCCATTTCCACTCTGAAATCGAAATAGAATGTAATAAACTAGTTGGGTATTTACACTCAGCTTTCACCTGCTAATAATCCAAGCATCTAGAAACAAACTCTACCACTCCCTTCTTTAAATTTGGCTAGTAGTAGAACTTCTTAACCACTTTCAACGTCTTCTGATATCCTAGGTGACCTGAATACGTCTTGACATGAAACTCCATCAAGGTGAGCTTCTTGAGCTCACTGTCATATCGCACATAGATCGTCTCCCTAAATCTTACCAAACCATTCAATGTCAAGTGATAGTCCACATCTTGGTCTCTTGTACCCTGTTGTAACCTACGCATAAGCTGCTAGTACCCATCATCCTAATGTCCTTCCTATAAGATCTAATCCTATAGATCTAGCCCATAAGAGCTCACAGTTTCAACATGATTTACCTGCACTCTCCTACTAAGAGCATCTGCAACCTTGTCCTCATTTCCTTTAATGTATCTAATCTCAAAGTCAAACTCACTAAGTGTGGCTAACGATCTAGCTTGCCTAGAATTCAGATTTGGTTGGTCAAACAAGTACCTCAATCTACTATGATCACTCATCAATACAAACCTCCTTCCAAGAAGATAATGGCTTCACATCTTCAAGGCATGAATGATCAATGCCAACTCAAGATCATGAGTCACAAAGCTCTTGTCATGCTCAATCAGTTTCCTTGATTCGTAGCATACCACCTATCCCTCCTGCATCATTAATACACCAAGTCCTCTCTTGCAATCATATGTACACACCATAAACTCTTTATCTGGATCTGCAATCTTTAGAATTGGAGCATTTGTAAGAAATTGTTTCAACTGCTGAAGACTTGCTACAAATTCCTCTATCCATTTAAATTTCTTTCCTTTGTGTTGCAATGACAAAATAGGATAGGAGATCCATGAGAATTTCCTTATGAGCCGCCTGTAGTAACCTGCTAGCCCCATGAATGATCTGACCTCATCCAGATTCCTAGGAGTTTCCCACTCCGTGGATCCACTAGTATGCCTTCCTTGGAAACAACATGTCCCAAGTAATTTACCTCTATATGAAAAAATTGCATTAACTAAGATTAGCATACAATTGATTCTCTCTTGGCAATATCAACATTGCTAAAAAGTTTTATGCATGCTCTTCCTCATTCTTGGAATATATCAATATATCATCAGTGAATATAATAACAAACTTGTTAAGATAATGATGCAACACACTATTCATCAAGCACATAAAAGTAGATAGAGAATTAGTCAAACTGAAAGGAACCACAATAAACTCATAATTCCCATACTTGGTCTAGAAATCAGTCTTTTAGATATCCTCTTCTTTGATGTGCACCTGATGATATCCTAATCTCAAGTCAATATTTGAGAACATTGTTGCTCCCTTCAACTGGTCAAACAAGTCATCGATCCTTGGCAATGGATACATGTTCTTGATGGTCACCTTGTTCAACTACATGTAATCAATGCACAATATGAGAGTACCATCCTTATTCTTCACAAACAACACTGGTGCAACCCAAGGTGGATACACTTGAGCTAATGCATCCCCTATCAATCATTTCCTTCAACTAAAAATTCAATAACACTAACTCTGGAGTGCTCATCCTATAAGGTGCCTTTGATGTTGACGTTGCTCCTAGTACCAACTCAATAGAAAATTCCACTTCCCTGTGGGGAGGAAACTTTGGAATCTTTGTGGGAAATACATCCTAAAACTGCTGCAAGACATGGTACCTCTTAAATATTTATGCATCCTCAACATCCTTACCCTTGTCACTAGAAATATGAATTGTAAATAATACACACCTTTTCCTGCAATTGTGCTTTGTCTGCATACTTGTGACCATCCTCACTGTTGTGGCCAGCAACAACCCCCCTTTTTATTTAGTATTAGTAATAACACTAAATAAATGGGGACCCTTCTAAAAAATAAAATAACTAGCACTTATAGTTCCCTTTGAATAAAACACACTATCATAAACTTAGAAAAAACATTCGCAAATGCAAAATCTTAAGTATTATGATAAGTCTCAAATAAAATCATTCTCTTAAAAATGAACATCACATCGCAAAAGGGTAAAGGAGGACATCATATAAAGAAACTTTCAGAATTGTGAAAACATGATGATGCGAGATCACGTGCCATACAGACTCATCACATCTCACAGATTTCATATATCGTAGCACCACCTAAGATAAAACATCCCGATCCTGCAATGTGCGATAAAGCATCTCACAGTCGCATGATGAAACAAATGATTGTTAACGAAAAGGATTAGCGATATTGTGATCTGTGATATTGCAATCTACGATATTGCACAAGCAAATCGCAAAATCACTTTATCGTAGATCAAAAGGGCTCATCGTTCAATGAAATGTTTCTCGTAATCCGATACCGAGTTATGGGCATTAATGTAAACTTAGAGCTTTATTGATGGTTATTTATGGGAAAGGATTTAGATCTGAGCGAAAAGTTATTTCACATAGGGTGATATATTTGATATGATTTTCAAATTAAGAGCTTTCCTGTCACCTTATTACTTACCATCATTCATTATCCTTCTCATTATGTCTTAGTTCTCTATTTGTGAACTTATAGGAGTGATACGCAGAACAATATACAGAGCAGTGTGCAGAACGTAATGGGAAAGAAGGGAAAAGCTCCGGTTACTGAGAAAACAAAGATGACGCCCTTATTCATAGACACTGCCTGTACTAGAGAAGCAAGCATATCTACTTGGGAATGAATGTATAGCATGCTAGAGGAAGAAAACCTGAGAGTCATGGAAGTTATAGTTACAGCAGATGCACGCGGGTCATCCGAAGCATCACTCACAGAGCTT
Organism: Pinus taeda; assembly: GCA_000404065.3. NCBI lineage: Eukaryota > Viridiplantae > Streptophyta > Pinopsida > Pinales > Pinaceae > Pinus > Pinus taeda. Next base: position 14,134 of record APFE031357625.1, read on the forward strand.
GCGTGCTCATTCCTGCACCGTATAGCAGCAAGGCCTAAGATACTTCCCTATACAGATATGGTCAAATGGGTGATAGATGACACTGATATAACAGACAAGAAATTCAAGTCGCGAAACCAGGAGGTTATTTGGTCATTCACCCCACAGAATTTAAGATGCATGTATCATTTACCAGAGCCGCAGGCTAGCTATAACAAACAGTTCATGGAGAAATTCGCCAAGGAAAATGAATATTTGGAAGAATGCACCAAAAGCTAGTTAGCAAAGGAAGAACCTTTAAAGAAAGACAAACATGGTATGTACAGTATTGATTCCCTCTCCTCTCCATATTATTTCACTGCTGCAATGCTATGTAGGTTATTTGGAAAACCTGATATCAATAAATTTTCATCCGAGTGGCTACCCCTACTGGATGTGGCTACCAATGCCACTATTATGGACTGGGCTCAAATATTGTCTGATAACTTAGCCTCCGCTATTTGGAATTATCGGTCTAAAAGGACTCCCTCTCAGAGGAATTATCATCCTTTCTTTTTAGCTGCTTATGTCATGGATGATATCTGTTTTGTTTCTAGATTTCCTCTCATGGGTTGGAAATGGAAAGTACATAATCACTTACCCATTCAAGTCTACCATAAGGAACTGTGGGATTCTAAGTTTACCCCATATTTTTATAGAATCTGCCATGGAGTTATGCTACCATTCATAAAATGTTGTATAATTAAAGATGCCCCAAGATTTTCTCCTGAGGCAAAAATTGATATTCTCCCTGTCGAAAGATGGTTCGGAGAAGAATTTTTCACTTACATCAAAGTATTCAGAAGCATTGCTTCCCCTCATGTACTTCCCTTGTATGTTCCTGACAAGTTAATGGCCCGTGAAATAGCCTACCAAACCTGTAGGGTTGGAGGAATAAGAAAAGAACTAGAAGACAAGAAAAAGGCAATCTGGCCGCAATTCCCTGTGGCGTGTGGGGCTTTTGCATTGTTTGATCTAGATCACGCTTTCAGAGAAGTAGATAATATGTTGAGTCTACAATTGTTTAAGTTCCTAGGGAGACAGTTTGATCCCTTTGATTTAATAAAGAATTTTACTACGACTGTTAAAATAAAGGTGTTCACTAAGGAAGGTGATCTCTTTGACAACATCTTCCAGCAGAAGATAACACTCAGAGACATATTACACATGGCCCAAATCCAGTTTGGCCTAGCAGAATTCCAAGAATTTAAACTCTATAGAGAATGAATATTGGCAAATCTTCCCTTGGAGAAGTTACGCTTAGAAACAATAAGGGAATCCACTCCCAGCATTAGTATAAGTGGAAGCTTGGGGCTAGACAAGTCTAAATCTAAGTCTGGAAGAGAATCACTAGAACGGTCTAGATGGTCAGAGAGCAACCACAATAAAAGTGAAAGATCAATCATGGATACTGCCTAATCTACAGAAAATCCAAAATAGTAAGTGTTATCGCCAACACAGGTGGAAGTTCCCACTCCCCTCATCCATCCAACAAAGCCATTAAGAATAGAGCTAGAAAAAGAGTGGGAAACATTTAATGAATTGATGAACACCGAGGATAAAAACATCGAGACACCAAAGAATCCAGCACAGACAATGACAGAAATGGTCATTGAAACAGTTGCCAATGCTCTAGAAACTTAGCACATTCCCATAGCTCCATCATCTGAAATCATGCTGAAGATAGAGGAAATCCCTCCTCTATATGTGTTTTATAGTTCGCAGCACAAAACAGTGGCCAAGAGACAAAGAAAGAAACAAAAACTAGACAGCATGCTCTCACCTGAGGCAAAGTAGTTGGATGTCCTTTGGCGAGACCCTACCACTGATCCGATAGAAAGCCTAACTAAGTTATCCCATATCACAGGAGCGTATGCTTCTGCTACTATTGATAAATCATCTAAAGTACAGCTATTGCTTAAGGATAAAGAGGATAAAATCCTATTTTTGCAGCAACAGTTACAATAGGCCAGCACTATCCGGGAAGCAAAAGAAAAATTGGAAAAATTACAACAGGACTTTCAACAAATGCAGCTGGGTTATCAAAGTAGTCAAGCCGAAAAAGAGCAGCAATCACAGGCCACAATAGAAAAGCACAAAGATGACCCCAAAGTCACAGAACTTATCACAAAATCCCTTTCCTTGAATGATCAACTCTTGCAACAGCAGGAGACACTTTGCCAAAGAATATCACAATGGAACTCTCACTGCGAGATGAGCAACAAACAAGTCATGGATTTGCAACTTGATTATGATTTAATTGATAAGAAAGTTTCAGATTATTTGAATTGGACGGAATCAGAGGAAGGCAAGAAAGTAGGGCTGCTCAAGATCAATGAATCCCACAAAGAAATGTTGTTCAACAAGTGGGATGCATAGATCAAAAAGGCATAATAGGAAGTGAAAGAAGCAGCAAGCAATGTCATTGACTGTGTCAATGAAAATATGCACAGATCCAACCTGATATCGGAAACCACTCTAGGATTTCTCCCGAAAGCACAGCAACTGCAGACAATTTGGAGACAGAAAGTTGAAGAAAAGGCAGAGTCAATCAAAAAGTTAACCAAGTTAAAGTGGGATACTTACTGGCAACACTTGGTGAAACCACATAGTCAGTGTATGACTCTGAAATGCCTTACAAATTCCGCTGAGAAGATAGCACCAACACTTGTTGATTCTGTTTTTGCAGGACAACTAAAATCGGAGGTCGGCCAACCGACACTCCTCAAGTCGATGTTGAATGCTTGCAATCTAAGAGAATAGATGCATAGTTAATTTTTAGATACAGTTTTATTTTTATTTTTATTTATTTTTTGCTTAGATGAGGACGGTCATTTAAACCTCCTCCTATATTTTTGTAATAAAATATTTTTAGTCTTTAGTTAGTAGTATTTAAACCCCTCTCATGCATTTAGAGAGGGGTCCAGAAATTTGTCAAAAATAGTTCTTCAGAACATGCACTTCTACATCCTCTGAGGAGGTTTTGATGAATGAATGTAATGAGATTTATTAATATCTGTGTTTAATGTCTAGCTACTGAAATGCACTTTTGTACTCTTAGTAGATATTGAATTATGAGAAGATAAATCTATATTGTTGAAGCTCATGAGTAGGACTTATTATCAATGGTACTTTTATCTCTTAATGATTCCTGCTTATGCGTCAAGTAATATGTTATGTTTAGTTGTTTATATATGAAAGCTTGAATGTCTAAGTTATCATTTGGCACTTTTGTACGATGGTGACTATTATTTTTATGCTGATTATATTAATAACTTATTATGCGATATGCTCCTCATAATTATTTTGGCTAATTTCTTATACGAAACAATTCACTTTTAATGAATTATTTTCTCATAGCAATTGAATAATCTTTATTACTGGTTGTTGTTAGAAACTATTTTAGATCGCATAAGTGAAGAGTTAATCCCATGATAGTTTTATAATTAGATGTTTACATTCATTAGATTAAAATTACATGTGATAGATTAGATTTCGATTAAAAGCATTTTATTTAGAAACATTTTAGAAAGGAAAACATCATCCCTTAGCATCATCACAAACAAATTGGCAAACTGGTCCCATTATCTCCGGTCGGACCCACTATCCCAAACAGAAAAGGAGTTGCTTTCAAGGTCCAGACCGAGTGGGTATCCCCCTTGTTGTAGACCCGATTTTCGGGGCTTCAACATATTTGGCGCTAAAAGGAGGGCCAAAACTGTGAATGGTTAGTAAATCTAAATATAAAACTATTCTGAGAGTAAATCGCCCTCAACATCTCCCCCGACTTCTCCATCACACTCCGAGTCTTTAAATCTTAAGCGAGAAGTTGAGAAAACAACACCCACTACCACAAACCCGAACATTTCAGATAGATCTACTATCGAACCCCCTGAAGTTGAGTCTTTGATCCATAAACTTCAAGGATTTTCCATATCACCGCAAAAATCTGATTTAACTCAAGGTAGTGTGACTTCGCAATACAATCCTTCACATCCTCTTACCAGATTACAGAGTGAAAATTTTGGTATCGAACCAACTGAATTACCTCTGCCTAGAAGGAAAAGAGCAAGGTAGACACCTCAAGGGTCCGACAATGAGACTCTTTCATCATCAACATCCATTCCATCTTCTCCATTGCAAAGTCAACCATCCACCCCTCCACTTCATATTGTTGTTCAACAAAGTATTGGAACTTTGACATCCTTATCCCTACCACAAGGAACTTCATTTGCGCTTTCCTCTGTTAGTAGTTCAACGATGGCTCAAAACCCATGGAATAATCCAGGGGCAGTCTCAATGCCTATGCCCTTGAGTCAATTACCGACCCATCCTAAGAAATGGTTGCCCAAGTTTAAGCCTAAAGCAGGCATGCTAGCAGAAGAACACATAAATAACTTTATGTTATCAATAAATTTAAATGGAGTTACAAATGAAGACATTGTTGTTAGACTTTTTCCTTATACTTTACAAGCAGCGGCTGGCTCCTGGTATTTTTCATTACCATCAGGATCCATTACTAGTTAGGACATTTTTCAAGAGCAATTCTTGACAAAGTTTGGCGATGATAGATCTATAGCAACATTGATCAATGATCTATCGAATCTTAAGATTGAATCGAGAGAACCTATCAAAGATTTTAACTCGCATTTCAACAAACTTTTGAATAAAATCCCTACCGCTTCCAAGCCTAGCGAAGAAGTTCAAAGTGAATGGTACATATCTGCTTTACCATCGAACATAGCAATCTTTGTTGATAGGGCTGCCAAGACAACATTGGCCGAAAACATGAAGGAAGCGATAGCGGTAGAAAATCGCATCTTAGCTTTAGAAAAGAAAAATGATGTTAATGAAAGAAAATCTGAGAAGGTTACTTTTAGAGGTGATCCTACGAAAAAGAAATTAAAGGGCCCATTTGATTTAGAAGGATTGCAAAAAGTTTTAAAAACCATGTCTAACAAAATGGTTGACATTAAAAGACAAGTAACAGAGACTTCTTCTAAGAAACCCTATAAGCCTTATAAAAAAACCCTTCAACTGATCCAAAGCCTCCCAATGCTATAACAAATGTAGAATCTGAAGGGGAAGAAGAGGAAGTTTCCAATGAAGAACCTATTGGTGAAGATGAGGTTGCAGAACTACAAGGAATGTGGGACTTCATTCTTCCAGACAAAGAGGATCAAAAGGCATCACCAACAAGTACCAGAAGTAGAAATCAACTTGATCCTCCACAACCCAGTTCTAAACAGAAGAGCACAAGCTAGGTTTCGAAGGATAAAGTCGCAGGTAAGAAATCATTACCAAAAGCGACTCAGACAAGCCCAGTCTAATCCGATTCATCAACTTCAACTAAAAAACTAATAGTTTCTGATGAGATGGAGTATAATATCATTAAAGACATGAAAAAGACTAGGACCAACATAAATTTTCATAAACTAAGAAAATTAAAACACCAACAGAAATTACTTTTGAAAGAGTTACATGCAGTACCCATTGCACCTCTTCCTACTGCTGTAATCTTCCAAGCTTCTCATGAAATGGGAAGACCTCCAACTAGTATGGCAAATAAAGTTGACCCAAATGATATTGCTTTAATTGGAGGTAAGCCAAATCCCATACTCCTCCATTCCTCCTTACTTACGAAATTTTCAATAAAGATTTGCATAATTGTTTGGTAGATTCAAGTGCTTCATCTAATATTTTGCCTAAAACAATTTGTGCAAAGTTAAACGTCCAACCTCAAAAATCTGCAGTACGCATAGTTCAGCTAGACCAATCACAGGTTGAAGTAATTGGTGAACTAAATCAAGTGACCATAAGGCTCTCATCGAATCCAAAGGTATGTCAAGTCATTGATATTTTAATCGCAGACGTTCCTGAATTTTATGGTTTAATTCTTAGCAGGGATTGGTCTGAAAAGCTTCATGGATACTTTGCAACCGGCTGGTCACATATGTGGCTCCTTTACAATGGTAAACCAAATCAAATAAAGGTTGAGTGAGAAAGACATCAAAAATACATAGTGACAGAACTGGAAGGAGAAAATGAACCTATAGCATACAGCAACAATATAATTGGCAACTATTCTGTTGACTCTTTCTTAGGAAATTTTAATGCTCATACTTCATCTTATTTAGAACATTCTATTTTGTCTCAAGTAGAAAACTTTTCTCAAACAGACAGTTCTAAATGCATTAATTTTGTAGATAGTCCTGTAAATAACTCTTTGTTTTGGAAATTATTTTTTGACGATTCTAAGTCTAATGATGGAGCAGGAGCAGGATGTGTATTAGTTAGTCCAGAAGGGAATAAAACCATGCTAACCTATAGACTCAAGTTTGATTTCACAAACAACACTGTAGAATATGAAGCTTTAGTGCAAGGGTTGTACAAAGCAATCGGACTAGACATCAAGTATCTACAAGTCTTTGGAGATTCTGAGATTGTTATTAAACAGGTACGAAATACTATACATTGTCTATTAGGTCATTTAAAGCATTATCAATCTTTAGTACAAGACATGACTGAACGTTTTATAGCATTCAATATTTCATCCATTCGCAGACTCCAAAATGACCTCCTGTCTAATGTAGCTTCCAAGCTCATTCCCTCAAAAGACTATAGCCCAAACATATTCTCAATCGAATTGATCTTTAGGCCCTCCATCCCTGATAATGTTACCAACTGGAGAATTTTTAACGATGATCCTGATAGTGTAAGTTTCCTGACATCAAAAGGATCTTACACTAATCAAATAATTGACGAGGACCAACATAACAAGCAGTTACAACAAGAGAGCACCAATAATACCATACCAAAATTTGTAGTCAAGTTGGAAAACCTACACGATTTAAAGGACAGTTTCAAAAGATCTACCAATTCAAAACTTCAGAGTTCAACTCTAAACTATGAATTAGTAAATCTAGGAATGGATACTAAGCCACAAAATATCAATTTAGATCTTGGTCTAGCCACAGAAGAAAAATTAGCCTTTGTTCGACTCGTGAAATAGTATAAAAATGTCTTTGCCTGGAATTACGATGACCTTAAGACTTATGACAATTCAATCATTCAACATACTATCCCGGTGATAGCTGATGAAAAACCAGTGTAGCAAAAGTTGAGGAAGATCCATCCTAATCTAGAAAGTCAGATTAATTCTGAACTCAATAAATTATTGAAATCCAAAATTATTTTTCTCATTCGACATTATAGATGGGTTTCCAATTTGGTTCCAATCAGAAAGAAAAACGGACATATTCGAATTTGTATTGACTTTCGAAATCTTAGCAAAGCCTGCCAAAAGGATAATTTTCCCCTGCCTCCTATGGAACAAATATTGCAAGCAGTTGTGGGATCAGAATTGATGTCCTTTTTAGATGGTTTCTCCGGCTACAACCAAGTTTTGGTAAATCTAGATGCTCAACTAAAAACCACATTTAGAACCAAATGGGGTACTTATGCATATCAAAAGATGCCTTTTGGGCTAATTAACGTTGGTGCCACATTTCAAAGGGCCATGGATATTGCATTTAAGGGATTAGTAAACAAATCAATGGTGATTTACTTGGATGACATAATGGTATATTCTAAAAAATGTAGTAATCACCTCAGGGACTTAAAGCAGATCTTCCAACGTTGTCAAAGGTATGGGATTTCACTTAATCCAAAAAAGTCCCTTTTTGCATTAAGTGAAGGAAAACTTCTTAGATTTATAGTATCTAAATCTGGAATCCATATTGATCCAGATAAGATTAGGGAAATTTCTGAAATATCCTTACCGCATAATAAGAAAGCAATGCAATCCTTCCTTGGCCAAATTACTTTTGTGAAAAGATTTGTCCCAGACTTCTCAAGAAATGTGTCACCATTACAAGAAATGATCAAGAAAAATTCACTCTTTAAATGGAGTCAGGCAGAATATGAAGCGTTCAATCTGATTAAGCAAGTGATTGTTAATGCCCCATCCCTTGCAACTCCAAATTTTTTCGTTCCTTTCATTTTGTATACATTCGCCTCTGAGAAGTCATATGCTACAATACTCATGCAAGCCAATCAAGACAAAGCGGAAGCCCCAATTTCCTTCTTTAGTTCGAATTTGCAAGGGGCTGAATTAAATTATTCTGACGTTGAGAAACAAGCTTATGTTGTTTTCAAAGCGATCAAACACTTTAGACCCTTTCTTCTTAAGACCCATACAAAGATAATAGTGTTGTTTCCAGCAGTAAGAAATCTCCTGGTACAGAAAGATGTGGGTGAAAAGAGAGCAAATTGGGTCACTGTCCTACAAGAATACAACACTGAGATCAACCTAACAAATATTGTAAAGGGTAAAGGCTTTTGTAGAATGTTGGCTGGAGCATCACTTATATCAGAAATACCATCTCCCAATCAAGAGGTACAAATGTATGAGGTAAGCCTAAACGATATTGAATCAAGTTATGTTGATATCATGTTTTATTTAAAAAATGGATATGCTCCTTCAAATCTGAATCATACAAAGAAGAGAGCCCTAAGATTGAAATCCAAGCAATATCAACTTATAAACAATGTACTTTTTAGGATGAATTATGATTATGTTCTTCTTCGATGTCTTGAGAAATCTGAAGCTGAAAAAGTGTTGCAGGAACTCCATGATGGACCAGCAGGTGGACATTATGCAGGAGATGCAACAGCACATAAAATTTTGTGCGCATGATACTTTTGGCCTACACTATTTAAAGATGCACATAGATACGTAAGGAAATGTCAAGTTTGTCAAACTGCTGCTGGAAGACAGAAGAAACCATCATTGCCATTGCAACTAGTCAATATCGACCAACCATTTGAGCAATGGGGATTGGATATAATAGGTGAGATCGTTCCTCACTCTTCTAAACATTATAGGTGCATCCTTACAGCTACGGATTATTTTACTAAATGGGTAGAAGTAGTTCCTCTCAAGACAGCTAATGTTGAACATATCATTGATTTCATAGATCAGTTCATAATTACTAGGTTTGGCTTACCTTTTGCTTTAATGTTTGATATTGAATCATATTTTTCTGGCAATGCTATGACTGAATTTGCACTTAAAAGAGGTTTTAAACTTAAGTATTCTGCCAATTATTACCCACAAGGGAACGAGTTGGCTGAATCGACAAATAAAAACCTAATCAGAATCATTAAGCGAACTATTGATGAGAATCATAAAAATTGGCACAAATCTTTGATGTATGCTCTGTGGGCAGACTAAATAACTCAAAAGGCTTCCATTGGCACTTCTCCCTTTAATTTAGTTTATGGGAAAAAAGTAGTTCTCCCAACACATCTAGCAATTCCTTCTTTAGCCTTAGTTCAATTTATTGAAGAAACACCATCTTCATCTTTACAAATAAGACAACTATAGATCCTTAAGCTAGAAGAGCAACAAGAACAGGCTAAAATTACACATGCTCATCATCAAGCATTAGTAAAGGGCCTCTTTCGATTCAAACATGGAATCTAAGAAGGATTTTCAAATTGGAGATTTAGTATTGAAATGGGATAAGGCTCACAAAGAAAAAGGCAAACATTCTAAATTCCAACGGATGTGGCTTGGACCATTCCAAATTGTTGAAATCATAGGTCCACCGACTTTCATGTTGCAAGATTTAGCAGAGAAAATAGAATCTTTACCTGTTAATGGGCAGATCCTTAAAAAATACTTTCCATAGAAGATGGCCTCTTCTATTTTTGTAAATTATTGCTTATAGCTTTATTTTGATAATAAAATAGGTTGTAAATGGTTACCTTTGGATTTCACGAAAAAAGATTAGTGTTTCTTTTAAATTTTGTTTTTCGCTTGTATAAATAGAACTCATTTGGAAAAATAACCATTATTATTGAAAGATATAGCCAAGTGCTACAAGCCTGAAAATTTTACTAGTTTCATCCCTACGAATTTCGATTAAAAACAACCTTTAGTGGGAATTTGTCTTATATCGGACACGAAAAGCATCAATAACAAAACGAAGGTTCTTTGTAGAAAAGTTGTCTTCAAAAAACTCTATAATTGTCATCTAGAGCTATTCTTAAGGAGCCAATGACTTCCTCCCCACTTAGGGAATTGCAAGTTTCAAAGAGTAATCCACCTATGCACTATAAACTTAAAGAATAAGAGGTCTCATCGAGAGCCGACTTATCATGATCGTAAATATTATAACTAGCTGACATTGCCAACTGCATACCAAAACAGGGCAATGACTCAAGATTGTTGCAATCAAAAGACAAGGGGTCTCATCATAAGCCAACTTGTTCAGTAAAGTTATAAATCAAGTGAATGGCACTGTCAAAATTTGGCCACCAAACCAAGACATTGTTCTTTAAGAATTAAAAGAAAATAAAATCAGTAAGTGTGAATGTGGATTTATCTTTGAAAATTGTATACTTCTCAAAGTAGGATACAGGATCATTGCCAGGCAACAGGAAACCCTGTCGAGGCTATAAACACCTGTTGGTAGCAGAGGCTCTACCTACGACAAATGAGCATACTTAAAACTGATCTACAAAGATGTCTTTGTTTTTATCTGTATAAACCAAATAGTGACTGATGTAAATGCAATGACTAGCTTTGGGAAGAAAATAATCAGGATTAGCACGGAAGGAACAAGCTATTGTTAATGGTTAAGAGCATGATGCACTTTATATTTCTATAATAAAGTTTTATTTTCCAAAAAACTTTTCTGTTTTGGAAGTTTTAGAAAATTCAAAAGATAATCAGAGATAACTGGTTCTTCCTAGTGAATCGCTAATTGTTGTGGCCAGCAACAACCCCCCTTTTTATTTAGTATTAGTAATAACACTAAATAAATGGAAACCCTTCTAAAAAAATAAAAAAACTAGCACTTATAATTCCCTTTGAATAAAACACACTATCATAAACTTAGGAAAAACTACAAATGCAAAATATTAAGTATTATGATAAGTCTCAAATAAAATCGTTCTCTTAATACTAAACATCACATCGCAAAAGGGTAAAGGAGGACATCATATAAAGAAACTTTCAGAATTGCGAAAACGCAATGATGCAAGACAACGCGCCTGAAACGGTATCCATATACCACACTATACCTACCTTCACATGATATATACTTAATGATGTGGTAGCTAATTTCATTCCAAGGATATGGCAGGCTTTCTCTTATGACCCCATTTTTGTCTTCCATTGCCTCCTCTCCTTCCAAAAAGAATTATTTCTTTGCAATTTGGTTGTTACCATTATCTTCCTTTCTCCAACCAATCCTAAAGGAAGTGTGGTGATTATGCCTATGACTTCAGGGGTAAATTCTATAGACAGGCCTTTCATCACACCAGTGGCATGGGTCCTAGTTAGTGGTATGAGTGAGAGAGAAAAGTCTATGGCTACCTCATCATCGTATCCCCTCATTTTTTCAAAGAAACCCATCCAATTGTGTCTTGTGAAGATCTCTACTACAAGAGGGTGTTGATGAATTCTCATTGTGTTTTTGGGTTCCCTCTTATTAAATCCTGTTGTCATTTTTCCTCTGATGATTATGGAGACTTGTATGGGTTTAATTCCAAAGTTTAATGGGTGAGATACTTTAAATGACAAATCTGTATACAATTCCCATAGACTGCAATCTCCTTAACAAAATAGAAGGTTCTTCTATAATTTTTTAACTTGAAAAGTGTGGGAAGATATAACTCCTACCTCCCTGTCACTTCTTGATGAAGCCAACCTTTGGTTTTTCCCTTCTAAAATACTCACTGCCAAACCTGTAGGTGACTATTTTGTATCTTGTAGGTTCTCCTGTAGGATCTTGTAGGTGCTCCTGTGCTAAAAAGACTGCTCATTGTCTCTCCTATAGACACTGCTTCAGGGGCCAAGAGCAAGCTTGCTTCGATATATCCTCGATATTTCGAATGCCTCCTATGTATGGGAATCAATGTTTTATTTCCTCATATGGTTGATTGAGAGGGATGGTGTGTTGGCGACAGAAGTACGAGCACCCACTTTTGGACCGTTGGTCCCACTACCACTTCATCATTCCTCCTACCTTGTAATCATCTCCCACTTCGGTCATCTGTAACTTGACTACTTTTGGACTTATCTCCTCTTTCTCCTTATTTGACTATTTCCACATGTGTAGGGAACTAAATGTATTCTCCTAGTTGAATAGCCGAAGGTGACCAAGTTAACTGGTCGCCTTTGCTTATAAAACCAAATCTTTCATAAATCTACATTTTTTATCATGTTATGTTAACGAGAGAGTTTAAGAGAGATGGAATAACTGTGGTAAGATGCCTTGATGTTGCTTGTTCGAGAGTGATGTCCTTGTTGTGTATTTGCTGCATGTGTTTTTATTTTCATTTTTATTGTCCTCCTTTGTTGTTTTTTTCTTTGATGTGCAGGTACTAGATGGTGATGTTGATGAGCCTGTTGTTATTGCTAAGCCCTGGAGGAGCTTCTTTGACATTGGATCTTCATGCTGAAGATGACTGCAACCTGTGAAATCTTGTTTTTTGGTACAGACTGTTATAGGATTTCCTACAGGAAACCTACAGGATGTCCTATAGTTGCCTCTCCCCTAAATTTTTATTCATTCATTCACTTTTGGAGCATGAGGATGGTTGTCATGGGTAGAGAATGGGTCTACTAATTGATAGGTGAGAGGTATAGCCTTCAGGTGTTGTCCCCTTGTCCTCTGTACTTGTCCTCTTTTATTTGTTTTTTTATGAAAACTATACTCTTTTTTTTTTAACTAACTTATTGGATGAATGTCGGGGTAATCATGGTGGAGAGAGGCATGGTGATGAGGTGGTGAAGTAAACATTTATTTTTTTGACACAATGTCATCCCCTTGCTCTAGGATCACTTTCCTTGGGATTCCCAAGCCACTATAATTCCTACAGGATCATCATGTAGGTTTTTAGGGAATCTTGTAGGTTTACAGGGAATCTAGTAGAAAACACATAACCCTTTCAAATTGAGCTAGATGAGTGCATAAATGGAGGGAACGATGGGATGATGAAGAATATGGAATGGAGGAACGGAAACATGAACTCTATATTTCCTTTTTCTCCTCTCTTATTGCTCTGATCCTCCTCCTGCTGACCTGCAAACAACATTTTCAAAGTTTTCCTTCTCTCTTTTTTTTTGTTTTTTTTTTTTTTAACAACTAGTTTGGCCCAGGAGGTTTTCATCCTAGATTTTTTCCGTGGGTTCCTCAAAAGAGGTTTTCACCTAGAGATATTTTTATCTCTTTTTTCTTTTTTTGACACCATTGGGCCACCTCAAGAGGTTTTCAACCCAACAGTGGGACTCAGGTGCCTCGTGGAGGTTTTCACCTAAGTCTCTTTTTTTCTCTTTTTTCTTTTTTTGCTTTTTTTTTTCTATGACTTGATGGGGTAGAAGTTGAGACTTTCTCCACTACCATCATTGTCTTGTTGATGCCATTAATGAATTCTTGCTTTGACAAGGGCTTCTTGTATACCTTCAATATGTGCCCATTGACAAGTAAAGGAAAATCCTCTGCAGCAATTGTTCTTATCTACATTGAACCATTATCATGAAATTTTTCTATGACATAAGGCCCTAACCATCTAGTCCTTAACTTTCCTTTAAAATCCTTGTATCTGGAATCATACAACAAAGCCCAATCACCTTCTTGAAATTGTTTTTCCTTTATGTTCTTTTCATGCTAGATATTCCTTTGAAATTGAGTCACCTCTATGTGCAAGAGGGCCTACATTCTAAACTCATATAACACATTCAGCTGGAACAATCTCTGTTGTTTTTCCCTGGTGAGATCTATATCTAGTTGTGCTGCCATTCTTAAGGTGTTGTATTCAAATTCAATGGACAGCAGGGCCTTCTTCCCATAGACAAACTCATCAGGAGTGAACCCAATGGTGACCTTCCAAGTGGTATTATAGGCCCAAGTGGCCTCAACTAATCTATCTACCTAGTCCTTTCTGTTGTTTCTAATCACTTTGGTTAGAATACCCTCCAGTGCTCTATTGGTCACCTCCACTTGCCCATTAGCTTGTGGGTGGTAAGAAGTGGATTTTCTATGTTTTATCTTGTCTTGGATTAACAAATTTTCAATCATGTGAGATGTAAATTCGCTGCCTTGATTAGTGACCAGTTCTCGAGGGTACCCAAACTTATAAAATACATTTTCCCTTAAGAACTCAGCCACTTTCTCCTCTGTTTCTACCTTGATAGTCTTGGTTTCAGCCCACTTGGTTAAATATTCAGTGCACACAATGATGTACTACTTTTTCCTGGATGGAGGGTCAATGGGTCCAATGAAATCCATGCCCCACTTGTCAAATGGAACAAAAGTCACTTGAGGTTGCAGAGGCATTTCATCCCTTGGATTAGATTTTCCCATCCTTTGGCACCGATCACACTAACTAGTATACCTCCTCACATCCTAGTGAAGAGTGGGCCAGTAATAACCAACTTGTAACACCTTGAATGTTGTCCTTTTGGCTACAAAGTGGCCTCCACAAGGCCCATCATGACAAGTCAAAAGGATGTCAAAGGCTTCCTCCTCCCGGACACATCTTCTCATAATTTGACCTGGGCCTAGTTTGAAGAGGTTGCCCCCAATCCAAGTGAATGGGGCGCTCTTCCTCACAATCTTACTTTTCTCTTTGGAGGACAAGTTCGGTGGAACAGTGCAGACACCAAGTAGTTCCTATGTCAGCAAACCATGGAGAGAGAACTAAAATGGCGGGTAAGTGTTCATCCAGTAGCTGATCATCAACCATTCCTTCCTCCCCTACAGGTAAAGTTAATCTGGATAAAAAAATCTGCAACAACATTCTCCTTGCTAGGCTTATCAATAATAGTTAGATCAAACTGTTGTAATAAAATTAACCATATAATAAATTGGGCATTCACATCAGGTTTATTCATCAAGTACTTAATTTCAGCATGGTCAGCATGTACAAATGTTTTGTAACCTATAATGTAATGCCTAAATTTGTTCAATGAATGCACAACAGCTAGGAGCTCCTTTTCAGTCACGATGTAGTTCAGTTCTGTCTTTGACATATTCTTACTGATGAAGTAAATGGCATAAGGTAACTTGTCATCTATCTGGCCTAGAGTTTCTCCTATGGCTTTGTGAGAGGCATCAACATGTATATGGAAAGGAAGGGCCCAATTTGGGCCTCGGAGAATAGGTGCAGTGGTCAACTCGTCCTTCAGGGTGCCCAGGGCCTCCTGACATCTTTCTGACCATACAAATTCAGAGTCTTTGGCCAGTAACCCAAATAAAGGAGAAACTAACTTGCTGAAGTCTTTTATAAATCTATGATAGTATCCAACTAAACCTAGAAAACTTCTGACATCCCTCTGTTTTTGCAGAGGTGGGACCCTTTGGATGATGGCTATTTTATTTGGGTCCACCTGTAGTCCTTTCTGGGATATTGAATGACATAGAACAATCCCTACATTCATCAAGAACTTACATTTTTTGGGACTAAGGGACAAGTTCATTTCAATCAATTTGTTCAACACCTTACCCAAGTTGGACAGAGCCTCCTGGAAATCACACCCATAGGGTGTAAAATCGTCCATATAAATTTATGTTGCATCATGGACTAGCTCGGAAAAGATACTCAGGACTGCCCTCTGGAAAGTGGTAGGGACATTGCATAGGCCAAAAGGAAGGACCCTATAAGTGAAAGTACCCCAAGGATAGGTGAAGGTGGTTTTATCCTAGTCTTCTAGGCTGATTTGGATTTGATTTTACCCATTGAACCCATCTAGGAAAGAGAAAAACTTCTTCCCTGTCAGGTCATCTAGCACTTGGTCAATGAAAGGTAGAGGGAAATGATCCTTCTTTGTTGCTTTGTTTAACTCTCTGTAATCGACACAAATCCTCCACTTCCCATATTTCTTTGGAACCAACACCAAAGGAGAAACCCACTCACTGTTCGAGATGGGGAGATGAATCCAGCATCCAGTAGCTTTTACAGTTCTTCTTTGATTATATCCTTGAGAGTTGGATTCATTTTCCTTTGGGGTTGTCGGACTGGTTTGCAACCTTATTTGATATAAATGTGGTGAGTACACACCGAGGGGTGCACTCCCTTCATTTCCTTGTAACTCCAAGCAAAGGCATCCAAAATTTTCCTTAGCATGTTGCACAATTTTTGTTCTTAGTGTATAGAAAGAGAGGGGTTGATTTTCAAAGCTCGTTCAGGGTTGAATTCTATGGTTTTGACACAGGTATGGTTTGAATCAGCTAGGCATAGATCAATCTGATGGTTTCTCTTGGTTTCCTTTACTACTTCCTCTAAGGACAAGGTGTTGGGAGTTGGACTTTGCAGTATGTGTTTAATAAAATCATCTTCATCCAGTTGTCCTCCTCCTGTGGATGTTTCTAAGGTATATATTTGGGATGAGTAGACTTCATATTATTCCTCCTCTTCTAGCCATAAAGGTAAGTCATGTTCTAGAGATGGTTGAGCATGAGGGTACAAGACTAACTCCTTGGACAGATGCCCATTTTTGATAGTCATATTTCCAGCCCTGCAGCTGATGTAGGCATCAGCAGTGGCTAACCAAGGCCCCCCAAATATGATAGGATAATCAATAAGCTTGGCCTTAGGCTGGAGAACTAGGAAATCTAAAGGGTACTCCCAAGGGTCAATAGAGACCATCATATCCTCAACAATCCTCGCAGGTGTCACTATGGAATAGTCTGCAAGTTGCAAGATTGTTGTGGTCTTTCTTAATGAACCCTGGAGATTGAGCTTGAGCATGGTGTACTTAGTCGTTACATTAAAGGAAACCCCAAGATCAATCAAAGTGCGTGGGACAATGGTGCCATTTATGTGCACATCTACTACAAGGCTTCTAGGGTCCAAATACTTTGGGCAAATTACCTGCCCCAACATTAAGTCGAACAGTTGTCCAATTACATTAATGGTAAGGGCGTCTCTTTTGTGCCTCCCTAGATGTTTGAAACACTTCTCTTTAATCAACTTGTTGTAAATAGGTACATCCTTGATCCTTGATGGCTTGATGACACATAGATTTTTCAATTCACCTAGAAGTTAATTCTCTTATGGGGTAGGTTGGACTGGATGAGTTAATCTTTCAGGAAAGGGTGGTGGATTCACTCTAGGCATGCTTTCCTCTCTTTCCTCCTCACTCTCCCTAGGTGGAGGTGGAGGTTGGTTGTCTGGGAACACTCTCCAAGATCTTAGGTTGATTTCACGAATCTCCACAGCATAAGCAGCGTAGGATGTATCTCCATTGTACACTTGTTGTGCATGTCTGTTGTTTGGGTTCATATTTGGCTAGGCAGGCATCTGAGGTTGTTTAGGTGGAGCAGCGAGTAAAAGTTGTGGTTGAGTAGGAGGTGAAGGAAATAAAGCTGGATAATTGTTGTATAGGGGCCTCCACCCCTGGGGTGGTGCATTCCACTGAGGTTGTGGTAGAGCATATGGCTAAAATGACTGGCTAGTCGGCTGGGATTGGTATTGAGGTGAAAATACCAAGGAGGAGGTGTCGACTAGGAGGGATGAGCAGGGGGTCCCCAAGAGGGAATGGATGTGCTCTGGTTAGGGTTGTAATATGCATGGGATTATCCTTGCATGCCCTATTGGTATGGTCGAGGCCCACGAGGTCTTCTTTGATTTATGTAGCAGAGCTGTTCAGTCACCCCTTCAATTCCCTGATACACAACTTTTAGTCCAGGTAGAGAAGGGCACTTGTCTGTGGAGTGGTTTTCTTCACAGACCGAGCATATTTCAATCAAATTTAATTGGAATTCATTCCTAGAGTGCTCCTTGTGCATCTAGGGCAGAAAATGGCTAATACTCTCTTTGCTTCCTCCTGCTTTCTCTTGATGTGAATAGTGTCCATCTGTAGGGCAAGGGTTTGCAGCATTTCACTCTTGAAATATTCCATCATATTTCCAATTTCACCTTTGATGGATGTGTTGGAAGAGGATGGGTTGGCCATTGGCTGACTACCCCTACCCTTTTTCTAGCTTCCCTAGAATGATTCCTAAAGACAATCTTGATATATTCATAGGGTAGCTAGTAGATGTACCCTCCTGCTAGTAGGTTTAGGGTATCCAGAAGATCTTCCCTTACCCCTCTAAGTAGGACTAGCTGGAATCTTTCTTCATAGTCCCCTAGGGATTCACCATTCCCTAAGGTCATCCTAAAAATTTCATCTTTAGTGCCTTTGGACCTGCAGTAGTCTCGATACGTGTTGTTGAAGGCTTTCTGCATTTCATCCCAGGTTGTAATGTTATCCCCAGGTAAACCCATGAACGAGCGCAGAATTGCATCCTTGAGAGTGAATGGGAATAGTTTCAACTTCTTCTCATCGGTGGTGTAATCATAAGTTCTGCATATGACAACAAACTCAAACAAGAAAGTGTATGGATCTTCCGAGGTCAGGCCATGCAAATGAGGAAGAGCAAAGGGGCTTATGTTTTTCATCTTGGTATCCCCATTAGTTTCTTTGATGGGAAAGCCACCCTCAATTTTTTTTCTATCTCCTCTATTATTTTTATTTTCAGCCATTAGGTCAGTTGAAATGGGTTCTCCTTCTTCTTCTCCTCCTGTAGGCTCTTCAAATATCTCTGGTTGTTCACCTAAGGGGTCCTCCAATTCACAATCACCGAAGAAGAGGGAAGGTTGGTTGTTTGAAGTGGTGGGGATATTTGGTAGAAATTTTCCTAAGTTATCCCTATTCCTACGTGGCATGAAAGAAGTGTTTTCATTTTATTTTGAGTTTTTTTCAAGCTTTGAGACTAATTACAGAATTGAAATCACAAGCTGAATGGAACCTAAATGCTCAAATGAAATATCACTTGCAGAATGGAAAAGAAAGCAAACAAACTTACAATTACTTTTGTAGAAATGAAGTTAATAATAGAATGTCAGAGAAAAGAAATGGAAGAAAGAAAGCAGAAATCACATCTACTCAGACAACTCCCCTAAAACGGTGCCAAAAAGTGATGAGAACCAGTATTGCAACAAGAATGTTGCAACTCCTGGGGCTACCAACTTTACTTTATCAACTCAGGGTTCATACAAACTTGGTGGTGACAGTGTTGTATACATAAGTAGATGCAATGGGTCTGCTCTTTGTCATTACTAAGCTGATGATAGGCCACTATGGTTTCTCAAACCAACCTTCTATTGATTCAGAAGAAGCTTGATTACCAATGAGGAAAAAGGGAAATTTATGCTAAATGAACTCTTGTCTACTATAGGAAGGAAAAGGTTGAAATCAAATGCTTAAACACACCATTCATCTAAGTAAATGCTAAGAGGCTTTGCTTCAAAAGAATGCTAATTAACATCTGTGTAATCCTAATGTCCTAGGCATGCAATTTGAAACATCCAATCATTCTCCTATTGTGCATGTAAATGAACAAAATAACTTTTTTTTCCTTTTTGTCTTTTTTGTGTGAAAAGGTGAATGCTAACTTCTCTTGGTGATGTAGAAAGTGGATTAGGAATGATGGTGATTGGTCAGATGGCTTGGGAGGTAAGTAGGGGTATTCTCTTATCTTCCTAGGTGATTTTTCCACAATTCGACCTCAAAACAGGCCACTACAGGTCAACCTACAGGATGTCCTAATGCCTCCTACAGGATGTCCTAATGCTACTACAGGATCCCCTGTATTCCTATAGGATACAGTCGAGAGAAAGAGGAAGGATTTGGAAGGTGGTGTAAGGCTTAGGGAAGGTGAATGGTGGGAGAAATGAGGCAAGGGAGTGGCTAGGACTCCTTCATTGCTCAAAACAATGTTTGTGAGATGGTTGGATTTGCTCAACAAGCTTGGAGAAGTATTCTTGTGGAATGATGAATTTGCTGAGGGACTTAGTGGAAAAAGTGATGATCAGGGATGGATGAGGTTAGGATGGGGCTATTGGTCATGAAATATTTCTGCACTACTGAAACTCCTGCACTAGATCAATCATTGACATTTATCCATGAATCATGTAAACAAGAAAGCTTTTCATTAACTAAGGAAAAACAAAGTTTCATTATCTAGTTGCCTACTTCATGCATGGAAAAACTTGCAGAATAATGTGAAACCCTTATGATATCTAATGCAAGGCTGAAGATATCATAAATGAAAATTAAATCCTATTCTTGAAAACTAGTAAAATGTTGGCCTAAGTAACAGAAAACCCTAAATTCCATGAGAAATCAGAATTATGTCTTTTTGGGGCTGCATAGGAGTTATTTCCTCAAACCATGGTCCCTGAAGGGAGGAGTGAGGCCAAATCCACCTACTAACAGCTTTTTGATATTCCTTTATCTTCCTAAGCTATTGCTAAAGAAATGCACAAATGGAAGTAAAGTAATCAAATCCACAACTACTTGCAATGAAATAATGCTAACAACAATTCAACCATTAATCTATGAAATCAACTAAGCATAAAAATACAAGAATAGGAGCCTTTGCTGCTAGGTTTGGGTCCTAACCCAAGAGCTTCAGCCCTCTGAGTAAACACAGTGCTGGATCAAGGAAATGCTCATTCTCATTATCAAATTAGAAAATTACATAACAATGTCTTCCACAAGTCTTGACCTCGAAAAATGCTTAATGCTTTTACATCAAAAATTTGAATCCTAATGAGGCTCTAGGCCTCCTTATTTATACAACTGAAGTCTCCAACGACTTCTTTAAATCTAGGGAGGCTGGGCTCCCAAACTCAAGATGAATTGGCTCTTTAACTGTCACTGGCTCAGCTTCCTTTTGATCTTCATGACTCGGTTGCTTGCAACTCCGAGCTAGTGTGTTTTGATGGAGGAATATTCGAATGAGTGAGGAGTAAATGAGGAGGATCTATCTCCTACAATCTCTCCTCCTTGTCTCATTCAAGTTTCTGCCCTTGATTAGCCAAAATTGCCATGACTTTCTCTCAAAAACTTGCAATCAATGCACATTAGTCCACTAGGTATAACATCTCACTTTTACTCATCTCATTAAGCAAAATATAATCAAAATATGTAGAAATTATGAGAAGAGTTGATTTAAATAAGCTTGGAGGTGTATTAAGGTCCATATAGTTACCCAATGATGAGGCTCATCAGTAACTTGCTCTGATACCACTGATCTAGATCTTGGGGGAGGCCCCCAAGATCTAAAAAATTGAAATGAATCTTAGGGGGAGAGGCCCCCAAGATCTAAAAGACTGAAATGCTAGAAGAAAATAGGAGAATACACAATAACAAAACCACAAAGAAATTGTTTTATTAAAATAGATAATAACTGTAAAGGCTACATTGTGGTGGACCATCTATCCTTTTACAAAATGTGACTTGTTACTTATAGTTTTCTTTTGTCACAATACCACAGGTAAATTCCATGGGTGGGTAAATACCATGGGTGGATGTCACTTACAATACCATGGCTCAATTCCATGAGTGGAAAAATACCATGGGAGGATGAATAACAAAGGTCAACACCACTTACAATATCATGGGAAAATACCATGGGTTAATGAATACCATGGGTGGATGAATACCATGGGTGGATGCCATTTGCTATTCAAATCAGTCCTTCAGGTCAAGGTCTGCACTTCTGCCAAGCTACAAAATATTCGGGCCTTTGCAATTTCACTATAGCTCTGAGCCTCTCACAAATATTTGTTCTACTTAGTCTTACCCTTCCAAATGAGATTTTCCATAGAACCGGGCTTCACCAGAAATGTACGACAGATCCGAGCTCTTACGGCTTTATCTGCTTTAGATATCTAGTGATCCTTCCCAGCCTCTAAGTCGACTTTCCTTTACTCTTTCAAGTTCATGAGTTGTGGACTGTATCTTCCTCTCTATGATGGATGACCGAGATTGATACTTGATAATGAAGTATTTGACTTGTATTTATATGAGTTTCACCAATAAATGAAAGGACACATTTACTAGAGGAGAGTTCGACTTGTGCATGAGGTGGCACATTAAAATTATATCAGAAGGGGTCTTTATTAATAATAAACCAAATATAACATAGTTTCATTGTTTACGGAAACTATATTACAATAGCAACATGGGAGGGGATATAGTTGTTAAACAATGCGATATTACAATGGATGTCGGGAGGTCCCACATGCCACATCATCACTTTGCTCCTGCATATTGCAACTACACAGACATCTAATATTTTTAAGTTGTGCACATGCCAAAGTTCGGATGTCAACAATGTTCATATTCCTATAACACATATTGTCGCTACTTGGTCTAATCTCCGATGATGTGGACACAACATTACATTAAACATGTTATGATAGAGCAATCGTGGTTGCAACCATATCAAAATCAGAGGTTTTAACATGACATGCCTGTAAAACTTGCGATGGGAAAGTTCTGATGCACGGATGTCATATTACATTTTAAAACATTATAATAAGGCCATTCGGGTCCGCAAAACATATCATAATAAGAGATTAGGCCTCATCGGAGGATCTTATCAGAGGTCCCATTCCAAAAGCTCTGATAAAGGGCAGATGTGATTTAGTAATTAAATCATTATTAAAACAAGTTAGGTCCTGATCTAGGTGGATATTGGTGGCCACCCACCTATTCCACCTAGACCCCCTAGTCAGTTTCATCTGTTTCCTTAATTGTAGCATAATTTACTATTTTCGGCAGTTTTTCAGGTCCTGAACTTCCATAGTCGTTTTGAGGCCCTAAACGATGTTTTTTGGGGGGAAATGACAATTACGATTGCAATCATGTTAATAGTTGTAGTCCTCAGAGAGATCTTTCCAACGATGTATTGTACGCGTTAAATGGAGATAATATGACCAAGTTATGACCCCGGGAAGTTGGCTGCCAAACTAACCCCAACGGGGCCCATAAACTCTTGTTTTTACATCTCCTCGGGTTAGGGTTTTTGTTGTTTAGGGTTTTCTCTTATTGTTCAATAATAAAAATTCCCTTGAGCCTCATTGTAACTCAGTTCAGAGGCATGTAGCCACCCCATCTCTTTTCATAAATAAGCTACCATCACCTGAGCTAGTTTTATTTCCATTATGTTTGTAAGAATACTTCGGTATTTTTCTATTGATTAAAGGAAGTGTTATTTCTGTTGCATCTCTGTATTCATGGTTATATCTGTAATTTGTTGCGTTCTTGTTTAAATATGTATCAGTTGTATCAAAGTGGTCTTCTCTTTCTTTGTTTTTCTTTGCATGTACCCAACGAGGTCGAGAGATAAGGAGTTAGGGCTTGATCTGGTTGAACCTTTTCAAGATTAGCCTCGCAAATCCTGATGACCTCCCATGGCAAATGAAAATAAAGACGAGGGGGCAAGAGATTCTATCAAAACCTTGCTCGAAGAAGCCCTCAAGCAACAAAGGAACGCGATGATGGTTAAATTTGCCTAGATCCTTTAGCAGCTACCCAAGGGTGACGCATCTACTTCCAGCAGCTACTTTGGAAGTGCCACACCCTTTAAGGTACAAGTTAATTATGACATTCCCATATTTGAGGGTCAGATAGATGCAGATGACATAGATAAATGGTTAAATATTCTAGAAGGATATTTTTATGTTCATAATTTTTCCAGCTGGGAAAATATCACTTTTTCACTTCTCAAAGTCGACCCCACATCAAGGACTGGTGGGAAACCTACTGCGAACAAAAGGATGAAATTATGGCCTCATTGTTTTCAGCCGCACCCACTTGGAATTCATTCTGGGATGCCATCAAGGAGCAATATTACCCTGTCGGAAGCCATGAGGATAAATAGATAAAGTGGACCACGTTGTGGCTGAGAAGGGACCAAGACATGTCAGAGTTTACCAATATTTTTTATACCCTTCGTACAAAGTTGGGTATCAAGGATTCAAAGTGGCATTTGGTACTCAAATACCACAGCTGCCTACACAAGTACATCCAAGATGAGATGGAGTTCCTGGACATCTCCTCGCTTGGCATGGCATATTCATACGTTGTTAGGATCGAGCAGAAGTTTAAACAAAAGAAGCGAGACTTTGGATCTGCGAATCTGAAGAACAAAGGACAAAGTCAAGGCCAGGTGACCGAAGACAACCCGTCGAAGCTGCAATAAAAGAACACCATCACGAAGTCAAAGAAGGACATAGGAAAGTGGTATGAGTTCCATAAGAGCCCCACTCACAATACAAGTGAATGTCAGACCAAGGCAGTGGTTGGTGACCGATTTGAAGGCTTCAGAATCAAATGCATGTTCCAGCCCTAATTCAGAACCCAACAAGAGGAATGACAAAGGGAAGTAGATTATTGATGTGGATCCCAGTGCCATTCTTTCCACCGTCAAGATCTAGAAGAATGAGCTCGACGATCCAAAGGAGGGTGAGCATATTTTCCACTCACAAATGTGGGTGAAGGGTTCGTCGTTGCAATTTATTGTCAACAGTGGCATCCAAAAGAACCTCATTTCAGCAGAGGTCATGAAGTGGCTGGACCTACTGACCATACCACACCCACATCCGTACAACATCATTTGACTTCACCAAGGACGAGATCTCCAAGTCAGTCAGCAATGTCGCCTTCCCTACAGCATCAAGCCCTTCACAGACGAGGTATTGTGTGATGTTGCTCCTCTCGACATTTTTGATGTATTATTAGGACAACCATACATGTGGAAGTGACATGTTGTATATGAGTCTAGACCTCACTCTGTGATTATTTCTTTGGTTAATACGTTATACAGGATACCAGAGGTAGCCCCACTTAAATCCACCTCTATGATCTTTGCCAAGAAATGCTGTAAGATCATCTCTCAAACTGCGAAATTTATTTTCTTTCTGGTTCGCTCTCAAAGTAAGGGGAATATTGTAGCGACATCCATGGCCCTCGGGAAGGGTTCCTCCATGCAACAGAAGCAAGTGGATACTCTCATGAAAGAATATAGGGACATATTCTCCTAACCCACACAGGTACCATTGCATTGTTAGGTTAATAATTTGTTTGATCTAACTCTCGAAGCACCTCTACCTGACGGGCTGATATATCACCACTCCATTATGAAAAATTCCAAGTACAAGTAGCGACATGATTAACATTGGGTGCCACACAAGTTTCAGGTGGGCAACAAATTTTGGGTGCATTTGTAGAAAGAATGCCTTACAAGAGCCCATCGGGAACTCAAACCATTCTGATATGGTCCTTATGCCATTACCGAGGCTATGGGAGACAATGCTTTGGAGCACAACATTCCTCCATTCCTTGGCTTGCACCGCCCTCGACCATGCTTCCCACCATTACTGGACACATCATAGATTGCATAACATCTCACCAGGGACCAGGTTCAACAGAAATTTCCTCACCTCATGGCTTTGCACGCAATGGGTACCATTGCTTCGTAGGGGGGAAGGAATGATCCAAGCTGATATTTTTTTCCACCCACCTATTCCACTTAGACCCCTGAGTCAGTTTCATATGTTTCCTTAATTGTAGCATGGTTTACTACTTTTGGAAGTTTTTCGAGTCCTGAACTTCCATAGTTGTTTTGAGGCCCTAAACGACATTTTTTTGGGAAAAACAATGATTGTAATTGCAATCATGTCGATAGTTGTAGTCCCCAAAGAGATCTTTCCAACGAGGTATCATACGCATCAAATGAAGATAATATGACCAAGTTACAACCCCAAGAAGATGGTAGCATATCTTCGTAATAGGCACGCTCATTTGAATGAACAAAGATATGTCCCAAATAGCACAACAATCCATCCTGAAGGTGGAATTCTGGAACTGGATTTCCATCCATCAAACTCTTGTAGGTGGCAATGAATTCCTATTCATTGTCATATAGTTGTGGCCATTCAAAGGTCTCGTGCCCACAAGAGTTGAGAGTTATGTTTAGTGCCATAATCGAGGGTTGGTTAAGGCAGTCTATGACATGGTTGGTGTTACCCTTCGTATATTTAATGTTTAAATATAATTTTTGCATATATGTGGACCACTTTTGGTGGTAACCATTCTACAAATCCCCCTGTGCCTGCATAAATTGAAGAGGTTGGTGATCCATGTGAATGATCATCTCCTTCCCTAGAATATAATGTTTCCATTACCGGCAGGTTTACACAATAGAATACATTTCCTTATCATGGGTGGGGTACCTTTGAACTGTATCATTGCGTGTCTCACTGCGATAGGCCATTGGATGCCCTTGCTGAGTGAGGAATACATCAATAGCATAATTGCAACATATGTCTCAAGATCAAATGGTTATTGCAGGTCTAGAAAGGTGAGGATTGGTGCAGAGCAAAGGCGGTGTTTCAGTTCAATGAATTCCTTTTGTTGTTACTTGGACCAAGAAAACTTCATCTTTTCTCTGCCCTTGGTAACGTGACTTAAGGGGTAAGTGATATGAGAGAACCAAAACACAGATCTCCAAAATAAATTGGCAAGGCCCAAGAAGCTGCAGATTTCTGTTAGAGTTGTCAGGGCTAGTCAACCCTGAATGACTTGGATATTAGCTAGATCCACATGCAGGCCTTTCTCATAAATTGTGTAGCCTTGATATTGGACTTGGTCCATGCCAAAGGAGCATTTATTTAGGTTGGCACATAGCTTGTGTTGCCGCAAAGTTTGAAGGACTTGTCGAATATGTCGCAAGTGCTATGCCAAACTCTTGATGAAGATGAGGATATCATCCATATATTCAACCATGAATGAGTTGGTGAAAGGCCACAAGATGTCATCCATTAACCTCATGTGGGGGGATTTTTCAACGTAAAGGGAATGACCAACCACTCAAAGAGACCCTACTTGGACTTGAAGGCAATTTTCCATACATCTGTGGGTTCTGTTGGAATTTGGTGGCTTCAAATCAATATTGTTGAATTACTTAGTCCCCTTGATCTAGTCAAGAAGTTCATCAATCCATAGGTTTGGGTATCTATTCTTGGTTGTGATTTTGTTCAATACCTGATAATCAATGCAGAGTCTCTAGGTCCCATATTTCTTCTATACAAGTACAATTGAGCTCTCGCGAGGTGAGGAACTTGGTCGAATGTTCCCTTTTTGTTTCAACCCCTAGATCTTCCACTTGATTTCTTGGTTTTCTAGAAGAAAGTGACGATAGATTGGATGATCAAGTAGAGGTGTTTTGGGGGTTAGATCGACCGAATGCTTGACCTAACAGTGTAAAGGTACCCCTATGGGTGAGGAGATTATGTCCATATACTATTCCATGACCTTATCCACTTGCTTTTGCTACATGGAGGAGCCCTTTAAGGGGGCCATGGATGTGGTTAGGATCTTTCCCTTACTTTGAGAGTGAATCAAGAAGAAAAAAAAAATTCTAGTCTAGGAGATGATCTTACTACATTACTTAGCAAAGATCAAAGAAATGGAAGTAGGTGGGGCTACCTCTAGTATCTTGTATAGTTTTCTGCCCAAAGTAATAATAACAGTACGGGGTTTGGACTGATACACAACATGATGCTTCCACAAGTATGGTTGTCCTAAAAACATCACAAACTTCAAAGGGAGCAACACCACACAATAATTTGTCTGTGAAAGGCTTGATGTTGTAGGGCAAGTGACACGTGGAGATCTCACCCTTGGTGGAGCTACTCAATGATGTATGGTTACAGGTGTGGTTTTGTCGGTAGGCCCAAATTCTTAACAACCTATTCTAAGATGAGGTTCTTTTGACTCTCACTATAAACAATGAACTACAACAAAGAACCCTTCACCCACATTTGTGAGTCGAAGGGACACTCACCCTCCTCTGGATCTTCAGGCTCACTTTTCTTGACCTTGGTGGTGGCAATGGTGGAACTGGGTTCTACATCAATGATTCATTTCCCCTTGTCAGGTTTTGGCTCAAAGTCGTAACATATGTCTAACTCAGAAGCTTTCAGCTCAACCACCAATGACTACTTTGCACTACATTCCTTTGTGTTATGAGTGTGGCTTTTGTGGAACTTGCACTACTTTCCCATGTCTTTCTTCGTCTTCCCATTCATATTCTTTACTTGAGGCTTCAAAGGGTTATCTTGGGTCATTCCACCTTAGCTCTATCCTTTATTCTACAATTTGGAGGTGCCCTTGCCCTACTTTAGATTCGCAAATCCAAATTATCGATTTTGTTTACATTTATGCTTGATCTTGACAGCATGTCAGTATGTTGCACCAAGCGAGGATGTGTCCAAGAACTCCATTTATTTTTGGATGTATTTGTGTAGGAAACCACGGTACTTAAGCACCAGATGTCACTCAGAGTCCTTGATACTCAGCTTTGTGCATAGGGTATGAAAGCTATTCATGAACTCCAACACTTCATGGTCCATTTCCCGTCCTAGTGTGGTCCATTTTATGTACTTTTATTCATAGCTCCAAACAGGGTAATATTATTCCTTAACAATATATTAGAATGTTTCCCAAGAGGGTGTGACTAAAAATAGTGATGATTCATATTATATGGAAAATTCTCCTCTGTAGATAGAGAAAAAAACCCTAGACCTAGTGGCTAGCCTAGTAACAACAAGGGGGAAAAGTACACTTGTTTTCCTTTAGAAAAAATAACATGAAGAAAAATGAAGACTTAATTGGATTTCGAAGTCTCTTTCTCCTCGCTTGAACTACTTTGCTCCCACTCCAAGTGCTTCGATCTACACCTACAACACAAGCAAGAGAAGAAAACACTACACAAACAAGTAGATATATGCTAATTCCTCCATTCAATGAATCATAAAAATTGAAATGCAATCATAAACATATATGGTACAAGTGTATAAGGAAACAAGATAACTTTGCATTAAATGGTTTATTGTAAGTTACAACCTAGTGATCAATGACTTGTAGATGTCTCTCCAAGTTAATGTACTCCTTCCTTTGTCTCAAGAAAATCTCCAATCATCTACAAAGAGAATAAATGATATGTCGCAAGCTCAATCCAACAACATAAGGATGCAAATAAGATCCTCTAAATCCAACCGTGAGCTCTTAGAAGAGGGTAAATTTATAGGATGAAATGGTAGTTTTGGGTTTTACCAACCTAGGCTTGAGATCCATGAAAGGCGGGAAATCAGCTTAAGTGATGAAGGTAAACCCATGATCATAGGATTTCAAGGCCATTTTTTATAGTAAATGGTTGAAACTACTTCATAATATTCTAGAAATGGAATATTTGAGATAAAAATAGCTTTTCCCAAAAATCCAAAACATCTGCACCTTTAGAAATTAGGAGACTATGCTAGCAATGCTTTTGCTCAGTTATGTAGCTTCTCTGGGAAGCAGGGGCACAGTGATGGTACCTGCGCTAGCCATAGAATCAATGATTTTGACCTCAGTTTCTAGTTTATCTCGTAATGCTATAAAGAGAATGATTAAAGCTTTGTGGGGGATGATTGCAAGTTGATAAAGGATGATGATTAACCCAGTTTATAGGCCATTAGGTCTAGCCTAAAAGTATAATTCATGTATGCCTAGTAATCCAAGTGCGACAGAATAGAGAAAGTGCGACACATGCGACAAGTACGACATATGCGGCAAGTGTGACAAAATGGTCTATAACAATTCCTCTTTGACCCTTTACTCACAATAATTTTCCCACTAGTCCTTGACATGGGGGGCGACCTTAAGGAGTGCAAAAGTAATTTTTTTTATATCAGAAAAGTTATGTACCAAAATATATCCTTCCATCAGATTTAACCATTTATCTAGAGCATTTGCATCTATCTGGCCTGAAAATATAGGAATGCCAAAATAAACTTGTACCTTAAAGAGGGTGGCACCTCCGAAGTGACTATTAGATGAAGATGTGTTACCCATTGGTATCCAGCGAAGGATATGGGAAAAGGTATCCATCATCTCATTCCTTTATCGCTCGAGGGCTTCTTCGAGTAAAAATTTGACAGGATCTCCTGCACCCTCATCTTTCTTTTCCTCCATGATGGGAGGTTTTTGGGGTCGGTGAGGCTGGTCTTGCAAGGGCTCAAGCAGTTCAAGTCCCAACTCCTTATACTCTGACCTTGTTGGGGAAATGCAAAGAAACATAGAGGAAGAACATACCACTCAAAAACTACTGATCTAGATTTATGAAGGAACAAAATGAAATACATATTTAAACAAAAACACAAAGATACAACGAAACTTAACTTCAATTAATAAATAACAAATGTTGAAATTTGTTTATATGTAAAATGAAAGGAAACTAGCTCATACAATGGTAACTTATCTTTGAGAAGAGATGTGACAACTACATGCCTTCTGAACTTTGTTACAATGAGGCTTTGAGGCCTTTTTATCATGAAGAAACAATGAGAAACCATACACATCCAAAACCCTAACCCTAGGAGATGAAGTGCCAAAAGCTTATGGACCCCAATAGGGTTAGTTGGAATGTCAACTCCTCGAGGTCATAACTTTAGTATACGATCTCCATTTGGTGCGCATAATAACCCATTAGAAAGGTATATTTGATGACAACAATTTCGACTGCAAATTGTGGTTGACCCACAGTTACCCGTTTCCCCAAAAAACATCGTTTAGGGCCTCAAAATAGCTCTAAAAGTTCAAGGCCCAAAACTGCCAAAAATAGAAAACTATTGAAATAGGAAATTGTACTGAAAAATAGGAAATTGATAGGAAACATCGTTGTGCATCCAAGTGGAATAGGCAAGTGGCCACCAATATCTACTTGGATCAAGACACCCATAGAATACATGCCCACTGGCAAAAAATATCCCAAAACAAAAAAGGAGGCAGGGCCATAAGCCAAAGGGATTGTAGGTGCCTGGTAGCTCTAAGGACAAAGAAGAAGAGACTATGGTGAATACTCTAAATATGGATAATCAAGCACAACATGGTAGCCAAGTCGATGAAGGAGTTGGGGATCAGACAGGAACAGGGACTCAAATCCAAAAGGATATATAATTAGTAGAGAACAAAGCATCAAAGCAATAGAAAGAGGAAACACTCATTGAAAAGGGACCAGGGGTTGTAAAGCGAACCCATGTATCTGAGAGCTCGGATTAAAAAAAAAAAAAATCGATTCACAGGAAGTTGGAAATCAATTGGCAATTGTAACAGCTAATCCCAACCATGGGGTTTGGTAAAAAGTTCAAAAAAAATGAAAAAAGGGGAAATTAAGTGATTATTATCAGAGTTGTCTTTAGCGAGACTTTTTGGAAGCTTTTTAGGTAGGTTTTTTCCGGTCTAATTTCTCTAAAATCTGGTAGGAATTTATTGAAATCACAAGCTTGATGGGTAACCCCTGCACATTCGAAGTGCTCTAGGGATTTCTCAAGATGTTGAATCCATATATATGTCAAAAAACTAGTCTAAATAACACTAATCAAAATTTCACCTCAAAAATTTGTGCCAAATTCCAACACGTGAAAATCTAAAAAATAACACTAAAAACAACTCTATTATTATCACACTTAACACTGACAAAATCAAAATCATATAATTTAAAAAAAAAATTGCATCAACAAAAAATTGACATGATTAAATGTTTACTCGAACAAAATTACAATTACAAATTTTGTATAAAAACATTAAAAACAAATATCCATAAATAAAACGGATTATAAATTTATTATAAATCATAAATTTGCTTCTTTATTTTTTTACTAATAATTCATGATAACTCCTTTGTACTAATGATTCCATATGACATGTCTGACTCTCAAATAATTGAAGTTATGTAGGGTTTTTGTCTTACTATGGTACAGGTTCTCTCTTTCTCAACTTTTCCTTAGTTAAAAGGTCTTATCATAACTCTACCCAAAGGACAAATAATTGAGTTGCAGAAACTTAGCAATGGGCACCTCTAAGTCCATGTGGAATTAATTATAGATTACTTATAAATTCTTCAATAGTGGTAACTCAAGCACTTACAATTGCAAAATTTCATTTGGGTTTAGAATATTTGTGATTTTTTAAAGTTATTTAGACATTATTTAAATGGGTTTTTCAAAAAAATATATATTTATAATCGATTTCCATTAATATTATAATTTTTTTGTCAATTCATGAGTGTTTTTATATATGGTTTACATGGCTAACCGGCTGAGATTTGAACATCAAACCACAAAGTTCACATAAAACTTCATATTATAACCATTACCAATTAAACTCTCCCAAAAAAAATATTTTCTATTTTAAACCATTTATATATTTAGAAAGGAAGAAAGGTTAATGAAGTCATTAAAGTAAACATCCTTAGTAATTTTAGGGGTGAAGTTGTCTTGAATGATCTTCTGATATAAATATAATAGTTTGTTCAAATAAGTCATTATGATAGAGTGTAGGAAGGATATTTAAAATTTGTTTTTTATGATATTTTTTTATTAGAAAATGTGTTAAAGTTAAGTTATTAATTTAATTATTGTTTAATTTAAATTTGTTATATATTATATATTATAGTTTAGATTTTTTATATTTATAATAATTATTATTTTAAATTTAATTAAAACTTTAAAAATGTGGTGTATTGAATTTTTTTTTTAATTCAGTATGGTAGAGATGGTGTAATTGTAATGTAATGATATGTTTAATATTTTGACTTGGTCAAATTACATAAAACTAAAATAAAATAAAATAAAATAGTTTCGTGTCTATCAAAGGTTGAGAGATCAAATCTCTTGAGATGTAAACCTCTTTTAAAGTGAAAAGTCATTTGATTCTTCACGGTGCTTGGTAGATCTGGAGTTAAGATGGATTTACGCTGGTTAAAATTGTAAATATTGATTATTGAAAATAATTAAAATGCGATAATATTTTTAAAGAAATTAAAAATTATAATTCCAACTATTTTTTATAATAACTTACTATTTAAACCGATGAGCTAGATCTGTATTTTCATCTTGCCCTGACGATGAACCACATTGGTTGGTTCGAAACGCGTTGGCAGCAATTCTTTCTCATGTGATTTACGCTGAAGCTCTCCTTATACACTATGACAAATCACAGAAGTCTCAATTCTACAATATAAAATATATCAACTATTTTTTTGTTTGTTAGATAATGTGAGTCTTGACATACACGTTTAACTTGTCCTTTGTATCACCATGACCCAAAGGTATCTAAACCATCTAAATACATCGTACTTAACAAAACATCTTTTCACTGTCTACTTTAAACATATAAGATAATTTATTTTTACACTATTATAATAAAAATATTATTTTAGTAAAAATCCCTTATAATTTATATTTTTATCATACATATTAATGGTACAAATAAAAATATCTTTTAAAATGTTATTGGGTTATTAATTAAGTTGTAAATCAATCCAGACTTACATTTTGATTAATTTTAAAAAGATAATATTAATAAATAATTTAATATATTGTTACTTTTTATAAATTATAATTAATTAATTTAATATATTTGTTACCATTTTTATTAAATTATAATTTTATTAATTATTTATTTGGTTATAAATATTGATTTTTATTTTAAACATGAATTTGTCCAAATTTATTTAATCATTTTAAATAATTGAGGTTTGAAATATTAAAATAATGGTC
Source organism: Pinus taeda (assembly GCA_000404065.3). NCBI lineage: Eukaryota > Viridiplantae > Streptophyta > Pinopsida > Pinales > Pinaceae > Pinus > Pinus taeda. The sequence continues at coordinate 47,611 of APFE031357625.1, forward strand.
ACTCGAATGCTAGGTGTATGATGAGGAATGACTCTAAAATATTATAATTTTTGTACATTTATATATTCTCCTAGGTTGATAGTTCATCATTTTTTAATAAACAAATATGGTATTATTTTAATAGTTCAAAACGTAATTTTTTTAAAACCTAAAGAATGTATTTGTACTCAACCAAAATAATTGCATCATTTCAAATGTGAAGTCATTTTTTAAAGCCTTCCTAAATTTAAAATTCAAATTATAGAATGTACTACCTAAATTATTGTAGTATATGATGACTTATAGTATATAATGATACATAGGCTAAAAGTTTTTTTTTAATGGAAAATGTACTTGTAATTATATGATAGGGGGCATAGGTTTTCATGTCACTTTCAATCACATTTTGATGTTTTCAAATTGTTTTGTGTTTTGTGTGTTTCATTTGGATAGTGAGATCTCCCACAAATGTGGAGTTCTTAGTAAGGTGTAAGACAATGACATCTGACAAATCTGCACATGAATGCATTGAAATAAAACAAAAATAAATTAATCTTAACTCAACCTAGGGTGGTTGCTGGTACAATAAATCATCAAAAGATTGGAATAAAAATTTAAAAATCACATAGCAAGAAACCTTTTAAATAATTCACTCTTCTAACTGTTTTTAGTTTAAAGTTATGTATTTGTATTTAAAATATAGGTCAAATATCATATTTGTAATTATTTTTGGATATTTTATAGTTGTGTAATCTATTTAAATAAATGATATCATGAAGTTTCAAGATTTTAAAGAATAAATAAAAATAATAAATACATATGGAAAAAGTGAAGAAAAAAAAACCAAGAGGGGGCATCTTTGCATGTGAAAAAGTTGGGCAACTTTGCATGCGAGCTTTAAATTCTAAGGGATTTTGCAGTGGTTATTTTTGAGTTTATTTGGTGCGATTTTTAAGAATTTGGAACATATTTCCTTTTTAAGGATATTTAAAATTGAAATATAATTTTGTGATGGAGTAGAAAGTTGAATTTTCAAAATTTAAATACATCAAGATATTGGTTTTTATAATATTTTAAAATGATTTTATTTTTAAATTAATAGAAATTATATAATGTATTTTTTTAAATAAAAAATTTAATAATTGTGATAATATTTAAAAAAAAATATATATAAGTTAGATAATTTAAAATAGTTTAATTAGTAATGGTCGTGGAAATGAAGTGTCATGGAACCGGAAGTATTGGGTTTAAATCAAATGAATTGTTACGGAAATGGAAGTATTGGGTTTAAATCTTGTGCTATCCTCCCATTTATAGTGACAAGCTGGACATGATGAAGATGTAGTCCTACCAAGCTTACAAAAATAAATAAAATTAAACACGTAGTCTAACGAGGCAGAGGAGTTGCCCGGAAAGTTATGGAAATTCGAGTCATATTTAGAGAAAATTCGGCAAGGATTTTTGTAAATCCAAGTTACAGTTGTTAAACTTCAAAATTTTGGGTTTAAATCAAATGAAGTGTTACCGAACTGGATGTATTGGGTTTAAATCTTGTGCTATCCTCCCATCTGGGTGACAGGCTGGACATGATGAAGATGTAGTCCTACCAAGCTTACAAAAATAAATAAAATTAAACGTGTAGTCTAACGAGGCAGAGGAGTTGCCCGGAAAGTTATGGAAATTCGAGTCATATTTAGAAAATGCGGCAAGGATTTTTGTAAATCCAAGTTACAGTTGTTAAACTTCAAAATTTTGGGTTTAAATCAAATGAAGTGTTACGGAACTGGATGTATTGCGTTTAAATCTTGTGCTATCCTCCCATCTGGGTGACACCCTGGACATGATGAAGATGTAGTCCTACCAAGCTTACAAAAATAAATAAGTTTAAATCTTGTGCTATCCTCCCATCTGGGTGACACCCTGGACATGATGAAGATGTAGTCCTACCAAGCTTACAAAAATAAATAAAATTAAACACGTAATCTAACGAGGGAGAGGAGTTGCCCGGAAAGTTATGGAAATTCCAGCCATATTTAGAGAAAATCCAGCAAGGATTTTTGTAAATCCAAGTTATAGTTGTTAAACTTCAAAATTTTAGGTGTCTTAGACCTTTTTGATGGTGTTGAATCCATTTTCACCATCAAAAACACGATTCAAACACTTCTACAAGATTTTTTGAAATTTTTTTGCCCAAATTCCAACCACTTTTGGCCGTCCATATTTAGAGAAAATCCAGCAAGGATTTTTGTAAATCCAAGTTATAGTTGTTAAACTTCAAAATTTTAGGTGTCTTAGACCTTTTTGATGGTGTTGAATCCATTTTCACCATCAAAAACACGATTCAAACACTTCTACAAGATTTTTTGAAATTTTTTTGCCCAAATTCCAACCACTTTTGGCCGTCCACAATTCCTCCGCCTAAGTCAAATGAGTTGAATTTATAGTGCAAGGGACATAGAATATATAGTGATTACGTGTAGAATTAAGGTACTTAGTGATGTGAAGGTCATTAGTTGTGCCTTGGTAAGATCCCGAGTGATGATTTTGAAGACTTAGATGTGTGCCTTGGTAAGACCCGAGTGATGATTTTGACGACTTAGATGCTCGTGGGTAGCATTTTCTCAAGCCAAAAATCATCTCAAAACTTAGAAAACAACCAAAAATAAATTATATTCAAATTTTTTTGAATTTGTTTTTTGATTTAAATATATTTAAAATTATTAAATATAAGGTTTTATAACCAAAAAAAATATTATTAAAAAAAAATGAAAAAAAAATGTACTTTTAAGAATATCTCCTTTACCTATTAAAAAACTGAAAATATTTAAAAAAATAAAAACATTTTCCGCTGACCCAACCAGAACTAGAGTTACTTGTGGGCATGAAACATTTGAAATATCTGAAGTGGCACATGTTAGTTTCATATATGATGCACCGACACTCAAGTGAACACGAAATCTAGCCAGCCACATCATATAGTTAGTCCACTTAACCATAGTTCCATGTGCTATAATATATTTGATGAGAATTAACACATGGATCCCGAGGAAGGTGACTTTTTGGGGATTTATACCATGGATGTCCTATACATTGAATTAATAATTGGAGGGATGATGGACAATGACATTCCAGCGAGTGAATAAGAAATCCCACTTGCCACCCTGGCCTACAACTTGATTGAACTATACGGAAATTAGGGGAAAAAATGTGAGACCTTATGTCATCACATGGCAAGTCATGAACCTTTTTTACATGCCACATCATTATCTTAAGGTTTGTTCTATATCTTGGAAGTCCTCCTTGTCATTAATCAATTGGACATGTAGACTAATGCAGGTTGTTTTTTTTGCAATTGCTGGCATGCTTTTGGATCTTGCCAAACTTCTAACCAATTTGGAGAAAATATTAAGAATTTTTGCAACATGCAACTGATTAAGAACTTTTGCAACATGCAATTGATTCCCCTTAGGAGCTTTGATTTGACCACATGTTGTGTATGTTCCATTATTCTTGTTAAATATTGTAATGGTTGATATGAATACAAAAGGGGTAAAGAAGGAAAGAGTTTTGAACTTTTGCAACATGCAATTGATTGCCCTGAGGAGCTTTGATTTGACCACATGTTGTGTATGTTCCATTATTCTTGTTAAATATTGTAATGGTTGATATGAATACAAAAGGGATGAAGAAGGAATGAGTTTTGATTTGACCTTGTGTATGTTCCATTATTCTTGGTAAATATTGTAATGGTTGATATGAATACAAGAAGGGTGAAAAAAATTGATGTGTGAAATTATAATAATAAGAAGTTATCTAATTATGGTTGGTTGGTTAAAGTGGGGGGTGTTTATGTCTAATTTTTTTTGAAATATAATGATATGTTTAGCTATTTTATAAAAGTGATTGTTGGGTATATATAACTATGTTGAATATAAATAATTAAGAAAAATCCTAACTTGTTTTTTTTAATCAAAATATTAATTAAAGGAAATAAATAAAAATGTTTCAACAAAATAAAGAGTAACATAAATGGAGATAGCGTGTGATAAGAGATGATGAACTAGAGGATAAAAGATAACATAGAGGATAAAGGATAACATAAATTAATTAGTTTGAATACGCTAGAATGTTTATGTTGGGTATAATATGATACAATATGTAGTTTTTGCATAGGAATGAAGTATGTGAGAATTGAAGATAGAGCACATAGATGATGTCAATAACGAATGTGATAATGAAAACTAATTAAGTGAAGGAAAATGGTCATCATGCAAAAATGTTGTTGAAGAGTGAAGATGTAAATGTAGATCCGAAGATGGAAGATGAGGAGTCAACAATGAAAAGAAATGACTTGATAGATATTAACAATTAGGTTAGCTAAATTAGTTTGTTAGATTGTGGGTATAAGTCTAAATTTGGGTAGATATATGATGTCTAAGGGCCAAGAGACAGAGAGGGAATCAACAACTCCAAGTTTGTGTTTTGAAATCTAAGTATTATAAACATTAAGATATAAATAGTTGTTACTCAACAATGGCTATAATTCAATTTGTATGATATATCGCACAAACATAGGAAAACTTATGAAAAGTTCAAGTAAAAGTAGAGATAGTTTGTGATTGGAGCTTATCAATGAGTGTGTATGGATTATTGTGGTGGGTGCAACAAGGAGTCAACGTGTGGGCATTACAAGATATATTGTGCAATTTTAGTGTAGGGGGAGAAAAGATGTGATAGTGGGGGTGGAGAGCACAAATCATGTCAATGATGAACATAATTAATGTGAGATAGTGTGATGTGGAGAAAAGGGAACATAATGAAATGAGCATGTGCCATGATAGGACGAGAACAATGTGACAATATTAAGACAACAAATTGAAAGAAGGTGAAAGGTTGCAATGTAGAAGATGATTCCGATGAAGAGAAGAAAATGCACATGAAAAACCGTAGAGGAAGTTAAGCAATCAACCATGTGAGTAAATAGGATTAGAGTTGGGTTAGTGAATTTAACTTATTAGATTATAGAGCTAAGTGAGTATATAGACAACTAAAAACCATGAGAGATTTGAGAGCTTGAAGTCTATGATTTGTAATATATAGTACGAACATTAATATATGAGTAATTCATTAATACATAAAAGTAATATGGTTTTTTAAACGAATATATGTTTTATTGTGTTAGCATTATCTCTATGTGACCATCAAATTGAAGGGTACTTCACAACAAAAGTAAATTAAATACACTTTGCTTCTACTCGATATAATGTTGGACTCTTCTTCTAACTCATATCAAGTTAAATTTCAAAATTATTTTTAAAAAATATTAGATACTAAGTCTTTTTTCCCTATCCTTGAAAAATAGATAGATTTCAAAGAAATATCTTAGAATATCTCTTCATTTCAAAGGTGTTACCCAAAGTAAACTAGTTGATATAAACATAATGTGTTTAACCTAACATGGACATCAAATGAGGTCCAAAAATATTAAGCTCATTCCAAAAGTAACCCATCCAAAAACTTAACCTTAAAATCTCTTACTTGTAATTTACAACCCTAAATCATTTAGGTTAACCTAATGGAAAATAGATCTTAAATATTAAGTTATATTACTTTAGTTTCATTTTTTTTTTTTAATTAAAATGAAATTAACTATTCTACACATATAATTTTAGTAATTTAAATAAAAATAACTAAAACACATTAAATTAAAATTAAATAAATAAATTTAACATAATTAGCCCACGGGTTTTGGATTGACGATGAATGGGTGTACTATTAAGGCACTCCTTGCGATAGGTCACTTATTCAAATCCCCGTAAATGCTTACCTACCAAAAAAATTAACATAATCAATAATCCATACTATAATTAAACATTATATTAATTTAACTTAATAATAATAGATAACCCCTACGCATTTTAATAACATGTAATTCAAAAGTGTATTGATTTTTGATATTGCCATATTGCTAACCTTGTTAAATTAATTGAAAAGTTAGCTAATAAATTTCATTTGATTGCAACATTGCTTACCTTGTTAAAATCAATCAGAAAGTTAGCTAAGAAAGCAGAAAATTGAGAAGTAAACTTTGAATTTTTTTATTTTAATGTGAAGTGTCTTTAGTGAAAAGAATGGAATTTTAGCGTTGGTGTGTGATGAAAGGGAAAAAATAAAACGATGTTTTTGACATAAATGGAAGAAAATGGTTGTTAAACATATTACTTTAGGGACTTTTCAAAATACATTGATGGGAAATTATTTTTTTCCTTGATGTAAGACCTAAGATCTAATGCTCCCATTTACCCAAAACATATGAAAGGGAAAGTGATTTTTCCATTATCCCTTAAATTGTTGTTAAACATATTACTTTAGGGACTTTCCAAAATACATTGATGGGAAATTATTTTTTTCCTTGATGTAAGACATAAGATATAATGCTCCCATTTACCCAAAACATATGAAAGGGAAAGTCATTTTTCCATTAATCTAAGGGATAGGAGGACCTAAAAGGTTCCAAATGGGACGTGTAATGATGATGGGTCCCATCATGTGTATGTGACACTTAAATCAAAATGAATATTTGTAATGGTGATGGGTACAGAGTCTAGAGAGATTAAGTAAATATATTTTTTGTTATTTAAAAAAATTGAGTTAAAATGAATTGATGTTTTTGGTGATGGTATAGAATTCATGGCAATGGGTATATATTTTAAAGATATTAATTAAATATATTTTTCTTAAATTAATACTTTTAAAATCATATAAAATGTTGGTTGTCAATTTTTTATTTTATTGTTTATCATTATAGTTACAGGTTGTAAAGTGTATTTTCTTTATTTTAACATAATTAGTATTTTTATTATAATTAGAGAATTTTATTGATGAAAATCTATGGCAAAGGTATATATCAAAGTTACATTTTCTTGAAATGTCTATGCTTAGACATTGGCATAACTTTATTATGGGTTGGTTTAGAGCTAAGTCTTTCAAAGTATATAGAAGCAAAATTACATAGAAATAGAAATTTCTCACTTTATACTTTTGATAGAACATATTTAGAAATTTATAAACATTAGACAATATATGGTTTAAATTAGAGGATTATTACCATTGTTCTTGAGAATATTCTCATTCTTTGATCTTAATGTTGTCAAATTTAAGTTTGAAAGTTGAGATACAGAGGGTGAAGCTAAATTAACTGAAGGGGAAGGAGACATGGATCCTAGAGTCTCACCATGCTTGAGTTCTTCTAATTGGTTGTGTAGACTTCTGATTTCATTTTATGCTTGGTGGAAATGTTGTCCATGTTGTATGAGTATGTCCATTGTTGTTGCAATATGAGTTGTCATTGTTATATCTAGATTCATGAAGGTTTTAACCCTGTATAGAAATTACCTGCAAATGAATTCTTAATATATAATATATATATATATATATATATGTGAGAACATAAAATATACTCAGAGATTTTCTCCTCCGAGCCTAAAACTGAGAAAACCAGGTTGATTTTTCATTATTTTCTTTCGAATGTTACAATACATTATATACATGTTGAAGTAGTCATAAATTCCCAATCCATTAACCCTTAATTAGAACATAATATAGTTCCCTTAACCAGATCTACAAAATTCCATGGGAAAAACCATCATGTGCAAAACCATGGTTGGGTCTACCCAACCATCCTTGGGTCCGCCCGTTTTTTTTTTTTTCCATGGTGCTATCTTGAATCCTGTGCAAGGGGGCTACCTGTGGAGGTTTGCCGTTACACCAAAACCCGCAGGTGTTGGTAAACATTACAACCCAGTAACTAGGATCCCCAGGGTGGAAATTACGGATTCTATAGAGGTGTGGTGATTCTTCCAACACCCCCTCAAACGCAGCTCAGGGGAATCGAACCTGGGTCCAAGCTCTGATACCATGTAGGAATTTACAGGG
>APFE031357626.1:23485-67649 GCA_000404065.3 Pinus taeda
TATGCAAAGTGGTTTATCTTTAATGATTTCTATTCTTATGATAGCTGAATGATCTTTATTACCAGTTATTGTTCGAAATCTTTTTAGATCGCATAATAGAAGATATACACCTCGGGTTAGTGTAGATTAGATGTGTTGTTTCTCATTATATTACAATAGCATAGAGTTAGTTTAAAGAATCTGAATTAGATTAGCTTTAAATTTCTCTTAGATCAGCACAGTTCAACTCTACACACACACACACACCCAAGGTCGGGAAACTGGTCCTGTTATCCCCAGTCGGACCCGCTATACCAAACGGATAAGGAGCTGCCAACCAAGGTCCGGACCGGGTGGGTATTCCCCTTGTTGTCGACCCGAATTTCGGGGCTTCAACACAACCATGCAGGCAGAGCGTAGTCACAAGAAAGGGTGTGTGTTATTTGCAGTACATATATCTAGTGACAAAGGTAAGGAAGTGGAGGATGCAAATGTTTTGATTAGGTACCCATTTCTACTGCAACTTTAGGATGTGTTTCCCGCAGAGACTTCAGAGTTACCACCTCAGAGGGAAGTAGACTTTTCTATTGAGTTGGTGCCAGAGGCAGATCCGGCATCAAAGGAACCTTACAGGATGATTACACCTGAGTTGGTAGAATTGAAGTTATAGTTGAAGGAAATGCTTGACAAAGGGTACATTAAGCCAGGTGTATCCCCATGGGGCGCACTAGAATTGTTTGTGAAGAAGAATGATGGTACTCTTAAATTGTGCATTAACTATAGGTAGTTGAATAAAGTGACCATCAAGAACAAGTATCTGTTGTCAAGGATTGATGACTTGTTTGATCAGTTGAACGAAGCAACAATGTTCTCGTAGATTGATCTGAGGCCCGGATATCATCAGGTACGCATTAGCAAAGAGGACATATACAAGGCAGCATTCCAGACCAGGTATGGGCATTATGAGTTTGTTGTAGTTCCATTTGGTTTAACTAATGCTCCAACTACCTTTATGTGCTTGATGAATAAGGTGTTACGTCCGTACTTGGACAAGTTTGTTATTGTGTTCATTGATGATATATTGCTATATTCTAAAAATGAAGAAGATCATGTCGAGCATTTAGTAACAGTGTTGAGATTTTTGAGAGGTGTAGTGTCTTTGAGACTGAGGTACTCTACTTAGGGCTTATTGTCTCCAAGGAGGGAATACCAGTGGATCCAGAAAAGGTAAGATCTATCAGGGAGCGGGCAACTCCCAAGAATGTGGATGAGGTGAGATATTTCATGGGGTTAGCAAGTTATTAAAGGATGTTCATTAGGAACTTCTCGCAGATTGCTTATATTATTACATCATTGCAAAGGAAAGGTAAGAAGTTTGAATGGACAGAGGAGTGTGAGGCTAGTTTTGAGCAGCTCAAGTAGTTGTTAACACATGCACCAGTGTTAAAGATTCAAGATCTAGACAAAGAGTTTGTAGTATGCACATAGATGCTTGCAAGAGAAGAATTAGTGGAGTCCTTATGTAGGATGGATGGGTGGTATGCTACGAGTCATGAAAACTGAATGAGCATGAGAAGAACTACCCGACACATGATCTTGAGTTGGTAGTGATCATACATGCATTGAAGATGTGGAGGCATTATCTTCTGGGCAGAAGGTTTGTATTGATGAGTGATCACAATGGGTTGCGGTATCTATTTGATTAACTGAATAGGAATGGTAGGAAGGCTCGTTGGTTGGCCATGACCAATGAGTTTGACTTTGAGATCAGTTATATCAAAGGTAAAGAGAACAGGGTGGTATATGCTCTTAGCAGGAAAATACTGGTAAATCACTTAGCAGTTATGAGCTCCTATAGGACATACTTATAGGATAGGATCTTGTAGGCAAGTCAACATGATGTTAAGTATATGGAGATTATGCACAGGTTGAAGCAGAGTACAGGTACATGTAGTGGTATAGGTGGTGATACATATGCAGGTATAGGTTCCGATATAGGTACATGAACATCTGGTGGTACATGTATAGGTACAAGTAGTGGTACAGGTATAGGTACAGATGTAGGTGCACAGGATGTGGACTATTGTCTCACGACATATGGATTGGATAGATTTAGGGACAAGATATATGTACAAAATAGTAGTGAACTCATGAAAGTGATCTTGAGGGAGTTTCATGAAAAAACATATTCAAGTCGCCCAGGTTATCAAAAAATGCTAACAACAATGAAGATATTATATTATTGGTCAAATTTGAAGAGAGATGTAGCAAAGTTTGTGGCTAGGTGTTTGGATTGTCAATAGGTGAAGGTGGAGTGTAAGCATATAGGGTGACTTCTACAGCCAATTGTGATTCCATAGTGGAAATGGGAGGTCGTTTCCATGGACTTTATCATATGTTTGTCAAGGGCAGTGAGATATCATGATTCCAGTATGGTAGTGGTGGACAGGTTGACCAAGGTAGTGCACTTCATTCTAGTGAAGTCTACATTCTCAACTAGTGAAATGAAGTGAAGTGAAATGAAGTGAAATGAAAGGGATAAGGTGCTTCTAAATTCTTGAGAAAGTTTTGGGAAGTAGGGAGGGATGTTAGGAAGCAGGGGAAAGTGGAATTTTAGAGATTGAGTGAGGGGAAGGGGTCCAAAAGGGCAAGACACAGGCCTAGTGTAGAAAATTGTCAAGTTGTAGCAAGAAACTAGGGTTTGTGCAAAAATGAGGAATTCGGGGGATCTTAGTGATGGAAGTGTTTAATAAGGTACATTAAGGATAGGGGAAGGTGTATGGACATCAGGATACACGTTTTGTTGATGATTTGACCATCCAAGAGAAATTAGCTTCAAAACCCCAGGAGAGGGAAATGAACCTTGCCTAGGCGCAACTGAAGCATGAACAAGGTGTAAAATGACCCATTGGAACCTGACATGATGATGCCAATCCTATGAATGATGGTAGACTTAGCTAAATGGTGATATGATGCTCTTGGGACAACAATTAGGGTTTGGGGATTTATGGTTAGGATTTGGGAAAAATGGGAACTTGTGATAGGGGATTAGTGGATTTAGGGGGTAGGGGAACTTAGGGAATAAGGGAATGAATGGAAAAATGGGGTAAGGGAATAAACTTGGTGGCAAAACAGTGAATCAAAATCCTAGGCAACAACTTTGTTTGAGGAATTTCAAATGGTAGGGTTTGATCTCTTTAAACACTCACCATGAAACACACACCATAAAACAATCATCAAACTTGGACAAAGAGCAATGACAAAGGGTCAACCTACTTGGAATAGTGCGAATCCATGCATTTTTGGGCGATTGGAGGGAGTTCTGGAAGTTTTCAGGCTATCTGGCTCTGTGCGCCACACATCCAGCCCAATGCGCCTCGCCCAATGTATGCGCCATGCCTGTGCTTGTTTACACCAATGCCCCACGCCTAGTGAGTGCGCCGCACCTCCTGCCCAGTGCGCCGCATCATAACTTACAACAATTTTTTACTCGAGCTTCACACTCATTCACCCAAATCGTTTAGCTTTGGTTCTCTTTGCTCTCTTGCGTGTAAATGAACTATTGAAGCACGAGAATATATCCTATGGAATGGACTTTGATTTTTCATTTGGTAAACCCACTTTTGTAATGTTACAGACTTTGGCACTTTCGCATAACTCTGTTTTTGCTTCCACTTTGATTTTTTGCTGAATGATGAAACTCTGTCTATTTGTGCAGGGATGATTGGCATGTAATTTCAGCAAAGGATGACCAGGGCTGCGCCTGAAGTACCTTATGATTGAAAAACTTTAAAAACTACATATTTATTACAAACCATAAATTTGATGATTTCTTCTTCAAAACAGAGTTTTGAAGAAGAATCATGATCAAACATATCTATGATGAAATTTTGCAATGAAAATTGATTTTGAACCTCCCTCATGTGCCTCTGGACATTATTAGACTTTTTGAAGACGAAACCCTAGACCTAATGACTAAAATGATCCTTTTGCTGACCAAGAGACCAAATAGGACTGTGAATGACTTTAAAAATTGATTTTGATGTATAGACACGGACCAACGGATACATGACATGAGGGAGATAAGTGACAAGACCTTTCCATCAGAGAATCGATGCTCCTAATGGAATGCAAATGACTGGACTGAATGAGATTTTGATCGCTGAAGGAGGGATGAAAAGACCGACACTAACAAGTTATATACTAGTTAAAATGGGTTAATACACAGTAGTAAAATTATTAAAAATCAAAGAAAATGGGTGTGAAAAAATGGTAGAAATATATGGAATTTCTATCATGTCTACTTTTTTATTACATTTTATAATTTCTTAGTTAATGTACTTATTTAGCCCTATCTTATTTATGAGTTGTGTTGGACTATATAAAAATATTTATCGCTAAAACTACTAATACACAGTTGTAAAGTTATTAAACTTAACTTATATGGTAAAACAATGAGTTAGTTGGAGCATATCGATAAAATTTCAATCCATTTCATATTATAACTAATATAATATAATATTGAATATTTGTTAGGTATCTATTTAATTTGCATTCACATATAAACTAGATATTTTAGCAAAACCAAATTATATTGTCACTGTCATCTTTGACTCATAATATCCATTTATGGCTAGGAGAAAATTCAGCCAACTTTTGATATATTTTTTTTAACATTTTCAATCATATTTTTCTCTAAACATATACTTGAATCGCATCCAAATCAAACAGAGTAACCAAAATTGTCTTTATCATATTTTAATATAATAACATAAAAGCAGATACATAAAACTATGTATAAATCAATGACAACATAATATCAAAAATATCTAGAATTACATATAAATTAATAACAATGCAAAAATAAATAAAAATAAAAATTAAATGTATAGATTTTGCAAATCAAATTTTAATTATCATTAATAACAATGTGAAATGATTGATTTCAATGTCAAAATAAAGATTTTTTTTTCATCTTTAATTTCCACAAATAATCTAACCAGTTACCAACCAAAAGAGTCCACTTATATGAAATTAGAGTGAAAATATGTTATAACTTCATAAATAGAGAGGCATAAATTTAAAATAACTTCAACCTTCAGACTGCGGAGATTCCAACTGTGTTGCTATTAGCATATCGAAAGCTGATGAGATGGAGAAAACATAAGATTTTAGAATAATGGAGCACCTGGCCAGTGTAACAGCCTGTATGCAACGCACCCCTAGCATGGAGCAATCTGTATGGTCCAGTTTTGGCCAGTTCTGAGTGGTTTTTCAGGGGGAACTTCTAGGAAATGAGGTAATCAGTTGACCATGATCCTTTAGGGTGTGAAACAACACTTTTAGGGGTTTAAGAGCCCTTGGTTTATCGACATATGTGATTGGGGTTGTAGTGCCCAAATATGTCTATAACAAACCAGTTGCTCATTCATTTCATTCTTATGCTCAGCCACAGCCTCAGTGGAATACACCTCATCGGGGGTGGAGGCCCTAGTACAACTCTCCTCCTGCTTTTTTGCCTCCACGACCTGCTTAATGGCAATCATTGCCTCCTACTCAACCGATCGCGAACCCGAATAACAAAGAAGCCCAACAGGTATATAGTGGGGAACCATCATGCCTGACCTATGCTGTGGAAATTTAGGAGATTAACCTACGATCTAGGAAGTTTCTCCTAGATAACCAGCCACCCCCTAAGGAGGATGAGGAAGAGAAAAAGGAAAATGAACCAAAAGCCACTCCACCCTTTCTTGAGAGATTAATTGGAACAACACAACCTACCAGAGAAGAAACTGAACTTCTGGGAGAATTGAAACAATTATGTGTAAAGATACCACTTATCCAAGCCATAAAGGATGTGCCTATATACAGCAACATGATCAAGGAGAAGTGCTTCAGGCACCTAGGCAAGGGCAAGAGAGATGCTCCAACTATCAATGTCATAGGACAACTATCCGACCTAATGTTGGGACAACTAATTTGTCCAAAATATCTAGACCCTTGAAGCCCTGTAGTCGATGTCCATGTCAATGACACCATAATCCCCCATATCTTGATTGATTTAGGGGCTACCATTAATGTGATGACCAAGGACACTATGCTCAAGCTCAACCTTCAGGGCTCCCTGAGGAAGACCACAACAATACTATAGTTAGCAGACCACTCCACCGTGACCCCTGAAGGGATTGTGGAAGATGCAATGGTCTCCATCGATTCTTGGGAGTACCCTGCTAATTTCCCGGTTCTCCAACCAAAGGCAAAGCTCACTGGGTATCCTCTCATCCTGGGAAGACCTTGGTTGGCTACTGCAGATGCCTACATCAGTTGTCGAGCAAGGAACATGACAATCAAGAATGGGCATATGTCCAAATAGTTAGTCCTATATCCTCCTACCCAACCTTTGTTAGAACATGATTTACCTCTCTCGTTGGAGGAGGAAGATGAGGATGAAGTGTATTCTACACCACTGTGTGCAGTGGAAACTACCATGGGGGAGGGGGGGCCCACAAACCAAGGATGATCTTATTGAAAACTTGATTCAGAATCCACACCCTCGTGTGTTTCCATTAGAAGAGCTAGTGGAAGAAACCCAAGCCAATCCTTTAGTTGATCTCTATGTGGCTGACCCGACCTCTCTCCAAGTTAGGAATATGGAATTTTTCCTAGAAAGAACCTTGAAGATCAAGTCATCCTTATCCACCTCTCAAGAGAAAGAACTGTGTAGCTTATTAAGAAACCACTTGGATGCTTTTGCTTGGAACTCTAAGGAGATGAAAGGAGTGCACCCTTCAGTCTGTACTCATCACATTTACATTAAGGAAGATTGCAAACCAGTCAGGAAACCTCAAAGGAGGATGAATCCAGCCCTTCAGGACATTGTCAAAGAAGAACTGCAAAAGTTACTAGATGTAGGATTCATCTACCCTATCTCTAATAATGAATGGGTCTCTCCTTTGGTGCTAGTGCCAAAGAAAAATGGGAAGTGGAGAATCTATGTCAATTATCGAGAACTAAACAAGGCTACCAAGAATGACCATTTTCCTTTGCCTTTCATAGATCAAGTGTTAGATGGCCTGGCAGGGAAGAAGTTTTTCTCCTTCCTAGATGGGTTTAGCAGGTACAATTAGATCCAAATCAGCCTAGAAGACCTAGATAAGACCATTTTCACTTGTCCTTAGGGTACCTTTAAATATCAGGTCCTTCCTTTTGGCTTGTGCAATGCTCCCACCACTTTCCAGAGAGCATGATTGAGTATATTTGCTGAACTGGTTCATGATGTAGTGGAAATCTATATGGATGACTTTACCCCTTATGGTTCTAACTTCTAGGAAGCTTTGTCTAACCTGGGAAATTTTTTGGACAAGTGTATTGAAATGAACCTATCCTCTAGTCCTGAAAAATGTGAATTCCTAATGACTGAAGGGACCATGCTAGGTCATGCAATCTCTTAGCAAGGATTACAGGTGGACCCAACAAAATTGCCATCATCCAAAGGGTTCCACCTCCTCAAAAGGTAAGAGATGTTCGAAGTGTCCTAGGTTTAGCAAGGTATTATAGAAGATTCATTAAGGATTTCAGTAAGCTAGCCTCTCCATTGTTTGGTCTTTTGGGAAAACAAGCTGAGTTCATATGGACTGACAACTGTCGAGAGGCTCTGGATACCTTGAAAAGTAAACTGGTGACTGCCCCAATTTTGAGAGGTCCAAACTAGGCCCTACCTTTCCACATTCATACAAATGCCTCGAACAAAGCGATAGGAGCAACCTTAGGGCAAGTTGATGAGAAGTTGCCTTATGCCATATATTTTGTAAGTAAAAACTTGTCGAAGGCATAATTAAACTACATTGTAACCGAAAAGGAGCTCCTAGCTGTAGTCCATTCCCTAAATAAGGTCAGACACTACATCACCCGCTATCAAACATTTGTACACACTGATCATGCTGCAATTAGGTATTTAATGAACAAACCAGATGTAAATGCTCGCATTATTAGATGGTCGCTTTTATTGTAGCAATTTGATTTAACCATTGTTGATAAGTCGGGTAAGGAAAATGTTTTTGATGATTTTTTGTCTAGAATAGATCTGCCTATAGGTGAAAAAGGAATGGTGGATGATCAAATTCTAGATGAACACCTATTTGCTATCTCAGTACTCTCTCCATGGTTTGTTGGTATACCAAATTACTTGGTTTCTGCACAGTTCCCACCACACCTGTCCTCAAAAGAGAAGAGAAAGATCGTGAGGAAAAGTGCCCCTTTCACCTGGATTGGGGGAAATCTCTTCAACTTGGTCCAGATCAAGTTTTGAGGAGATGTGTCAGGGAGGAGGAAGTTTTTGACATTCTCCTAACTTGTCATGATGGGCCCTATGGGGGCCATTTTGCAGCAAAGAGGACTGCCTTCAAAATCCTACAAGCAAGTTACTATTGGCCCACTCTTCATCAAGATATAAGGAGATATATCATCCAATGTGACCAATGTCAAAGGATGGGGAAACCTACTCCAGGGGATGAGATGCCCCTGCAACCTCAAGTGACTTTCGAGCCATTTGAGAAGTGGGGCATGGACTTTGTGGATCCTGTCAACCCTTCTTCAAAGCAGAAATCTTACATCATCATGTGCACTGATTATCTAACAAAATGGGCAAAAACAAAGGCGATCAAGGCATCAACAGAAGAAAAAGTATTCTTGTTTTTTAGAGAGAATATATTCTACAAGTTTGAATATCCAAGAGAATTAGTCACAGATCAAGGGAGTCAGTTTACCTCCAATCTGATTAAAGAATTGCTCACACATCACAAAATTAAGCACAAAACTTCCATCCCTTATCGTCAACAAGCAAATGGACAAGTGGAAGTCACTGACAGAGCTTTGGAAGGGATTTTGACCAAGGTAGTGAGCAGCAATAGAAAAGATTGGGTAGATCGATTGGTTCAGGTCACTTGGGCCTATAACACCACCTGGAAGACCAGCACAGATTTCACACCCTATGAGCTTGTCTATGGGAAGAAGGCTTTGCTGCCAATAGAATTTGAATATAACACACTAAGGATGGTAGCTTAGCTGGACCTAGATTTCAACCTTGCACAAAAGGAAAGGTTACTTCAGCTAAATTAATTGGATGAACAAAGATTGCATGCCCTTCTCCACTCAGAGGTAGTCCAACTTCAAGGGAAAATATGGCATGACAAACACCTCAAAGAGAAACAATTCCAGGAAGGACATTGGACACTGCTGTATGATTGAAGGTATAAATATTTCAAGGGAAAACTGAGGACAATATGGCTGGGACCGTACACAGTAGAAAGGTTCAATGGCAATGGTTCAGTTCTGATCAGGACCATCGATGAAGAAGCCATCCCCACGCTTGTCAATGGGCATAGGTTGAAAATCTACAGGAAGCCCCTCTCCAAGCAAGAATTCATTGAGAATCTGAGTAAAACAGTGTTGGTAGTGGAGCAAGTCTCTGCCTCCACTCCACCCACACCCTAAAAAAAAGAAAATGAGAGAAAAAACAGAAAAGAAAAAAGGAGAATATAAGATCCCTGGGTGAAAACCTCCCCTTGAAGATGCCCAAGGCAGGTAGTGAGGGTGAAAACCTCCTAGAGGCACCCCAACTATCTCTTAAAAAAAATGTAGAGAAAAAAGAAAAAAAGAAAAAAACAAGAATAGAATAATTAACTTCTTCTGAATGCATTACACGTTGCAGGAGGGCCATAGAAGAAAAAGGGACATGGCCAAGCCAAATACACCTTTGATAGACCATTTTTCCATCTCTATTGTTTTTTCCGAGTCCCTGGTCTCACCTGTTCTGGAAATTATGCATCCTATAGAAGGCTCTGTGGATCATATAGGAGGCTCCTGTAGAAACCACACAAGCTCGAAATCAAGTCAAGAAAAGGATCAAAGGGCTAGAAACTTGTCTAGAAAACCTGTGGACCTCTTGCCACCATTCATCCTCCTAACTCTCCATTCCATACCTTTATCACTGCATCATGATCAAACATATGGACGATGAAATTTTGCAATGAAAACTGATTTTGAACCTCCCTCATGTGCCTGTGGACATTATTAGACTTTTTGAAGACGAAACCCTAGACCTAATGACTAAAATGATCCTTTTGCTGACCAAGAGACCAAATAGGACTGTGAATGACTATAAAAATTGATTTTGATGTATAGACACGGACCAACAGATACATGACATGAGGGAGATAAGTGACAAGACCTTTCCGTCAGAGAATCGATGCTCCTAATGGAATGCAAATGACTGGACTGAATGAGACACCTAAAAAAAAAATGCAACAAAAGAGATTTTGATCGCTGAAGGAGGGATGAAAAGACCGACTCTAACAAGTTATATACTAGTTAAAATGGGTTAATACACAGTAGTAAAATTATTAAAAATCAAAGAAAATGGGTGTGAAAAAATGGTAGAAATATATGGAATTTCTATCATATCTACTTTTTTATTACATTTTATAATTTCTTAGTTAATGTACTTATTTAGCCCTATCTTATATATGAGTTGTGTTGGACTATATAAAAATATTTATCGTTAAAACTACTAATACACAGCTGTAAAGTTATTAAACTTAACTTATATGGTAAAATAATGAGTTAGTTGGAGCATATCGATAAAATTTCAATCCATTTCATATTATAACTAATATAATATAATATTGAATATTTGTTAGGTATCTATTTAATTTGCATTCACATATAAACTAGATATTTTAGCAAAACCAAATTATATTGTCATTGTCAGCTTTGACTCATAATATCCATTTATGACTAGGAGAAAATTCAGCCAAACTTTTGATATTTTTTTTAACATTTTCAATCATCTTTTTCTCTAAACATATACTTGAATCACATCCAAATAAAACAAAGTAACCAAAATTGTCTTTATCATATTTTAATATAATAACATAAAAGCAAATACATAAAACTATGTATAAATCAATGACAACATAATATCAAAAATATCTAGAATTACATATAAATTAATAACAATGCAAAAAATAAATAAAATAAAAATTAAATGTACAGATTTTGCAAATCAAATTTTAATTATCATTAATAACAATGTGAAATGATTGATTTCAATGTCAAAATAAAGATTTTTTTTTCATCTTTAATTTCCACAAATAATCTAACGAGTTACCAACCAAAAGAGTCCACTTATATGAAATTAGAGTGAAAATATGTTATAACGTCGTAAATAGAGAGGCATAAATTTAAAATAACTTCAACATTCAGACTGCGGAGATTCCAACTGTGTTGCTATTA
Source organism: Pinus taeda (assembly GCA_000404065.3). Taxonomy (NCBI): domain Eukaryota; kingdom Viridiplantae; phylum Streptophyta; class Pinopsida; order Pinales; family Pinaceae; genus Pinus; species Pinus taeda. The sequence continues at coordinate 34,757 of APFE031357626.1, forward strand.
GCATATCTGTGTTGCTATTAGCATATCGAATGCTGATGAGATGGAGAAAACATAAGATTTTAGAATAATATTGTGCAACCAGAATTAATGACATAACTATTGTAAAGAAGATTCGCGCCAACTACACTGATCAGCATATATGCTCTACCTCGTTTCTGCTGTGCAGCAATTTTAAATTTGCGTAAATTACAACCAGAGTAGCTATGGTTGCCCTAAACTCTTCGTGAGCTCCTTTTTATTTTTATTTCAAAGGAGTAAGTTGGAAAAATGGATGTTGTAGAGCTGCTTCTGGTCTTGGTCTTTTCTTAGGATCCCACGATAACAAAGAATTAATGAGATCAATGGCCTCGCGACTTGCACTAGGTATAAGACTGGACAACTGTTTGGTAGAATCAACTTTCATAAATTCTTTGGGAAGGGCGTATTTCCTCTTGTTAGCAAGCTTTACTCCATGAGCCCAAGATTTGTTATTAGGAGTACCAATGAGTGAGCAAATCTTATACCACTGACGTCCCACGCAAAAGCTTCGAAATAGTTGGTAGCCGGTGAAGAGTTCCAGCATGATAGCACCCATCGCCCACATATCGATGGCAAAGTCATAGTGAGTTGAGCCCAGGAGGAGTTCCGGTGCTCGATAAGGACGTGTCACAACATACGGTTCTTGTGGCCTGCCTGATTCATGTAGCGTCATGCTTGTGGCCTCCCCGAAATCAGAAATTTTAATCACCTTTCCACTCACCAATATATTCTGTGGCTTCAGATCGCGGTGACAATATCCTTGACTGTGCACGCTCGCGAGCCCTCGCAAAATCTGAAAGCAAATGCTGCGCACCTCGTATTCTGGGAAAGGACGGTCTCTACCTCTTTTGACAATGAGTTTTGACAAATCGCAGTCCTATCAGTTCAAATACCAGAAACACTCTGCTGTCGTGCCATATAACGCGCTGCAACGCAATTATATTTTGGTGCCGCAATTTTAGTAAGCATTCCACCTCTGGGAGATTCCAGATATCTTTTTCTTTATAAAACTGTTCCTTCAATATTTTGATGGCACAAAATTTGCCTGCTTTCGTATCCATCGCCTTCCAAACGGTTCCATAAGTACCCGCCCCCAACTTCTCAAGGATATTAAAACAATAATTTTCTCCACTTATACAATGATACCGTGGAGTCTGAGTCTTGCGAAACATCATCGCTCCTCTTAATTGGAGAGTTGTAACCAGCAAACTTCCCTTAAAAACGCGGATATCTATTGCATCAATTCAGCGCAGACAGTTCGTTTGTGTGGTCAATCAATACAGACAGTCCTTATATATATGAAAGAACGGCCAGCCATATTTCCCATGCTATCGCGGGTGTATATGCCTACTAAGATCTAAATCTAACAATACATCCGCAATTCATTTATGGGCAGATAGCATGGAATTTATTGACGGCGTGAAATAACTATCTAAGCAATTCAATACAGAAGGTCTTTATGGTAAATTATATATATGAACGAAATATTGCATGTAATCCAATCTAAGGATTTCTTGGTCGCTTTATATATAAATATATATTATACAAGTTCTTTTATTGCGGCTGAAGTATATCACACAAACAATGAACCGACATTAATCTATTATTTAAAAAGAAAAAATTGGTATGTCTCACCAACAACGAATCCACATAAATTTCTTATCTAACGCCCAAAAAAAATTCATATACCAACTTATCAAAAACTTTTTTATAGATATATAATATTGGATAAATTATGTTTGCTGGATTTTTTTAAGTTGCCTATATGAATGAATGGGATTTTTATATTCTTACTAAGATTTCAAAAAAATCATTATGTTATTTTTAAAATTAGTAAATAGTTAATAATATAAAGCAATCAATTATTAAATTAACTGAAGGAAAAAATTATAATAGGTTTAGTCGACTATTTAAAAATAGGGGATGAATTAATGAGTTTTTAAATTCAACTTTAGTTTAGAGGTGGACATGTGTATATACGAAGTGGTTATAATGGAAGCTAAAACTTTAGTTGGCATAACTTGCCATTGAAAGTTCAACACCAGAATGCTCGGTCGTAACACACATAATTCCAATCATTGCAAACCCTCTTGAAGTTATTCTCTTCATCAAGGGATGGATACAACCCAATTGGAAATCTCATGAAGAAGCCTTAGGAATATCTTAGGGGATATGGAGTATAGACTCAACCCCTATTATATTCAAATTATGGACACCCCTATTTGTGAGTCATGAAAGGTTAGATGTAGCACAAGTGTGAGCGCAACTCTGTCGTTGGTCTAGAGAGTTATGGAAAGAGGAGATTTTCAAAGATAGGTACATCAACGACTTAAGAATTGTCCTCTTCGAGTGGGAAACCTCCTTTATATTACATAAATGAACAATTATTGGATTATTCAAATGAAAAAACCTCGTTTCGATATATAGGACCCTAAGGCGTCACAATATAATCAAAGCCTACATAAAAATAATAATGTAAGGACACAACAATAACAGTTGTGGGCTTCTATGGGGCATAATAATAATAATAATATAGAGAATACATAAGCACAACAATAGCAATAAGGAACTATACTAGTATTATAGGGACCTAGCATACCCCTCTCCTTCAAACAGGTTTTGTCCTCAATGCTTGAGTAGTTTTGGATGCTTCTGTATAAAATTCTCATCCTCCAATGTGGAATCTTCAATGGGTATGTGATGAGCCCCTAAAATGGGTAATTATATGGGCTCATTTTGCCTCTTAATTCGACTTAATCCACCATTCTCATTAGTTTATTGCATGTTTTTGAATATATTTATGCTAATAGAGTGAATTGGGTTAGTCATTTTGCCATGCAGTCTAATGTTTGCTTTATGCATATTTTTTGGCCAATTTTGGACAAAGTCAAGGGATCTATGAGCAAATGGCAGCAAATACTCTAGGGAAACAGGGAAGAGGATTTGTATGGGGTGTCTCCTTCATCTATGACCCCTTTCCTCGAATCCTCCATCAGCAACTCGGAGCACAAAGGTCCACATTACAAGGGGCAACCGAGAAAGTAAAGAAAGACTGTTGTTTATCTCCAGTTCTGAGAAGTCGACCTCCTTGATTTTAGGAGAATTGTTGGAGGACTCCATTTGTATAATAAGGGGGCTTAGAGCCTCAATAGGTTAGCCAGTCATTAGTAGAATTTTTGCACTTTTGTGCAACACTTGTTTAGCTTCTTTTCGAGTTCCATTTTTAGAATGTTTATGTAATGTGACTATTATTTTTTATAATAAAAATGAAACAGTTTCTGAACCAACACTGATCTCTTTCAGAGGGTTGAAGCTCTTGAGTTAGGGCCCAACCCAAGCTACCCAACACCTCTTGCTTTGTACTTATATGTTTTTTCTTCAGTTCACGAGTTAATTTCTGATACATAGATTCATTTTACTTTGTTTAGATTGGGTTGCTTTTGATGGTTTGCATAGCTGTTTTTGTTTCAGTTGCTCAAAGTAGGTTAATGCAGTAATAAAGTAAGATTCAAAAAGGCCAATATGAGGCCTTGATCTCCTTTTTCCTTTTCTAGGACTATGATTTGAGGTCAAGGCACTACTGTTGCCACCAAAAACACAGGTTTGCTCTTCCATGCAACTACTAGTGTGATGTCTTGATTCGGAAAGATTGATATATTGATCCAGACTCAATTGCCTAGATCATTTCCTATTCTTTTACCATAGATCTCTCTGCATGCTTTTCTTTTCAAAGGTTACTATTCATTGTTTTCTCATTGTAGATCAGAAATTAGGTCAAGCTAGAGAAATTTATGTTTTCATGGTATAGTTAGTTCTTTCTTTGATCAGTTTTTGTAAGTAGATTTGCAAATCTCTTGCAAGACACCTCAGCTCACCATACATCCATAAAGCACCCAGCACTAGCTCACTTCCCATATATTTCCCAAGTCATTCGCAACATGTCACCAATCTGCCCTAATTTCTGCATTTATCTCCATAAGCTTCCCTCTTGCCATTTAAACAAATCCAACCATCATGTTCTTTCTTGATCTTCCTTAACAAGCTCCAGACACCTCAACACCTTCATCTAGCCTTCAGTTACCCTTTCCCATCATTTTTCCACCTTCAAAACTCAAAAAATAGCTCTCGGCCTCCTCTTGTAGATCCTCCTGTAGATCCCTGTTGGAAATACTAAGGGGGTGAAAATCAGTATTTCTTTTTCCCACTATTGTTTTACCAGTTAAAAGATATATATTCATAACACAAGATGAAAACCAAGAATAAATTCTTTTATTAATATAAACTATACAGTAAAATAGATACAATATATAGATGATTGAAATCAACTACAAGAATTAGCAACAATAGTGAAAGAAATTGGAACATGCAACAATGTGCTGGTAAATTACTTCAAGAGTAGCGCCATTGTGGGACACTAGTACCCAGTAGTGTCCATTGATTTCCATGAGCATGCTCTGACCAGTATGATGGTTTTGAGGTAGGTATATGCCTTGTTTGTTTGATATTCCGATGTGAGAAATCCTTGCTAAGGGATTAATCACCTAGGATAGGGGATATCTTGGAACTTGGAAGGTGAGTGACTACATGGAAGGGGTGACTAGATTAACCGAGGGACCGTGTAGCAGAGAAGGGAAGTTCAAGATATATTTGTTTTGGTCATTAGCATTTCCAGATGGAATCAGATACACATTGGGAGTGCACCCTGGAACAATCAATCCGTAACTGTTCGATGAGAGGAAAAGTGGCACAGTGTTGTAGCCCCAGACATTGGATGCAGCTTTCACTTTGCAGTGGATTATGGACTTCCGAGGAAGGAGGTGAATCTTGGTATTACTTTGAGGATGGAGTTGTGAGCCTCTGGATTCCCTTGTTGTGGATGCAGACATCGTATCTTTTTATTTGATGGTTGAACAAATTTGCATATGTGTATATGTATGTATTATTGTAAATATTGTATCGAGTTGGATTTATAAAGCTCCATAGACAATATGGTTATTTGTTGGTTAAAGCAAATGCATGTGTGTATTTGTGGTTATTGTAAATACCGTAATGAATTATGTTATAAAGCTCCAGTAAACGGTATGATTGTCATGTTTCAATAGTGATCATTGTAAATACTGCAATGAGTTGTGTTATAAAGCTCCATGGGCAGTGTTCCCCCAAGGGGGAGGGTTCTGTAACCGCCTTGGTGAAAATTCCATGTAAAAATATATATATGGACACATGATGGGACACTTATTCCAAGTTGAATGTTGGACAAGACATCGTATTGGGTGTTCATTTGGTTGTTTATGAATAAGGAAATTGGCAAAGGCAATGGCTAAGGATTTGGAAAGGCAAAATGGCATTTTTGGCACATTTATTTATGAAAATAATGGAAATTAGGAGAAATGTAAGGTGAGAGGTCACAGGTTGCATATGAGGTGGAAAATGAAGGAAAATAATGGAAAATGAAAAAAATAGAGGCCTCATTCATAAAAAGTCTTCTCAGTATTAGTTGGCAAGCTCTTAATCAGTGTCAATCTTTTGCATTGATTATGCATGGGATTAATAAAGACAAAGAAGGCAAGAGGAAGTAAGGAGCAAGCAAGGAAGAGCAAGATCAAGTAGCTACAACATGATTCGTTGTAGGTATCGATTTGCATGTGTATTTTCCTTTCTAGATTTAGCATGCATGGTATTACATGTGGTTTGTTTGTTGTTGTGGCATGGGTTTTTCCAAGTGTAACAATGTTTTTAGGCTAGCCTTGCCATTTCCGGATAGCCATGGTGTGATGAGGTTCTTATGTTTTGGTTGAGCTGGATTGCCGGATGGATTCAAAGCTAAGTAAGGTGGATCTCTGAATTATAGAGCACATGGCCTAGTCATCCCTGAACTAGGCTGTGGATCATGGTAATGCCACTGGCCTAGTGACCCCTGAGCGAAACTATGGGTTGCGGTAAATCCAAGATTGTGTTGCCTCGGTGGGCCTAGGAATCCTTGTTGGTGAATGACAAGATATATGGTAAAGCCAAGAGGTGGTTTGCTCTCCGTTGGGCCTAGTAATCCTAGGTTTGGGATATGCAGTAAAGCCTGGAGAATGGATCTCGGTTTAGCGCTTAGTTATCTGGGTTTGGATTGTGATAAAGCTTAAGAGACTAGGAGACAGGAAAATTCCTCATGGTGTATTCGGTGGAATCCATGCTTGTTTGGCCTAGTGATCGAGTGCAAATCACGATAAACCCTATTATGATGTGTTCATTTTGTTGGCCTAGTGATCTGGGATGGATTACGGTAAATCCTAGTCTCTATTGATGAGGGTGAGGTGGTTTAGCATCGTGATGCCTTGGTTGGTTCTTTTGGTTTGAGTCCCACATTCATGCTTCGAATATGGCATGGGTGTGAATGGATGAAGAGAGATTTGGCTCAGCGATTCTACGGTCAGCTGGAACGTGGAAGTCCCATACTGGGTTTGGATTTTGCATCATTAATGAAAGTTTATTTCTCCTTGTATTTCTATGAGATTTTGATGGGTTATATGCGGTGTATATGGTTGTACTTTCATGAGTATTTATGATGCTATCATGATTATTATGCATGCATTTTATGACAACATCCAAGTATGCCTTTCATCATGTTTTTACTTATAATTAATGTTGGGAATAATACTGAGAGGGGGGTGAATCAGTGTTTACAATTCAATAACTTTTCATTTCATAACCAAATTTATATACGCTACTTCATTGAAGTGAACTTGTGTGTGCACGCAACTGTATTAAGGCAACCATCGTATATCCAGTGAACTTATGATTAAGTTAATTCATCATGTGTTGACCTTTAATCAATGCATCAGTACTTTATTAAACAGTAACTATGTGCAGTAATAACAGAATAAACCATCACACATAAGCAACACACATGAACACCAAGATTTAAGGTGGAAACCCAATGCGGGAGAAAAACCACCTGTTGTTGTCGTCTTTGTCTTCTTTTAATATAAAGAAAATTTGTTTACAATCTTATACTGGTGCAGACTCATACCAGTGCGCAGGCACCCACCTGTCGAAGGATATAACCTTCTCTTGTTCTCCAGCTTCTACTGGAAAGGAACTACAACCCCCTAGCTCTTATACTAATCGATATGTTTACCAGTACGTAGGCGCCAACCTACAAAAGGCTACAACCTTCTTTCTTCCTCCAGGGACCACATTTCATAAATTTTTAGATTGGATACTCCTGGTACACAATAACACAATATGAAGGCCACGTTTCATCAAATTTTCACACTGGACCCATCAGTAACATTGAAGCTCAAACTCAATAATAACTGCATCAACCAATAATCAGTCAATCTGAACAGTCAGATCACAGTCACTAGGACACTGTGCTGAACCCAGAAACCTGCATCATCATCCAAAACCAACTGCAACCTCAAAAATCATATGTCAGAATGTATATGCTACTTCAGTGAAGCCAACCTATGTGTATACGCTACTTCCTTTAACCAAACCTGCATATACCTCCAAAATTACTGAATCATAAAAACCTCTGAATCAAAATTGTACCAACTAGTAACATTATGAAGATCTACTGTCAAATTACAGAGATCTAAATAGATAGCAACAAAGATCACCCTTCTCACTTAATTAATCAATCAATCAGACTCAATCTCCTTATGCATTCAGTTCTACTTTCAGATCTAAGAAGACATCATTGACAGACAACAGTGAAACAACAACACTGATCAGATAGATTTGTCATTGTTGAAAAGTGTGCAACAAGAAATGCTTGTTGAGAATGCAACAAGATGATGGAGCTTAGTGAAAAGAGTTGCCTTCACTAAGTGGGCCCGCAGGCTATTTTTGGCGCAAGTCTATTTTTAGACTATGTCTATTTTTAGACATATGGATCATGCCTATGGATTGCAGGTTGCTGTTTATGGATGATTGATCAAGTTGAAAAAATAGATGGACTTCTATTTTTGATGAAAGTGTGAGTGATCACAGGGTGAGTGATCAAGTCTATTTTTAGACTGGCTGTCAAAATAGAAAAGTCAAATATTATTATCTCACAATAATATTTGGACTATAAACTTAATCTTATTCTCTTGGAGCACTTCAGTTCGAGCTACGGATGTGGCACATGCAATTGCATGAAAGAAATACGTGGTTCTTATGGGTTAGTTGAATATTTGCATGCATGACTTCAGTTAGAACTCAAGTGAGTTGAGTTTAGTGGACTGGAGGTGCAGTTGATGGATTTGTGTTCAGTTTAGCTTTGTTAAACTGGTTGTATTTAGTCTAACTGGCGAATAGACTAGAGATGAGTTGGGTGAATTAGTTATTAATTAATTCACAAGTTATTAAGTCATAATACAACTAATGAATACATCAGTTAACTCAGTTGCATGTCAGTGCATGTTCAGTTCAGCAGGGACAGGTGTTAGAGAATCAGATTGCTATCAGTTGTGACTATAGTTGTGCACCAGATCTTGCACAAATCAGGGGATTGAGTATGCCAATGAGTTTGCCCACATTGTAGCTTGTTCTCACGTGATTTAGCCAAGGAAAGACGTGGCTGCCTTGGAATTATCACCGGTTCTTGTGCAGGTATTGAGCAGCGGAGGCAGGCAAGCAGCGGAAGAGATTTGAGCCAGTGATTGATTCAGATCTGAGCTGTATTGTGTGTAACAGGTGGAGCTGGTATTGGATTGCTTGTGATAAGCATTGTACTTTGTAATGTTACATGACTCAATCATTAATATACAGATAGTTGGGGTTTTTAGCGAGATGCTTTCCCCGGGATACATACTGTGTTAATGTGTGAATGCTCTTGATGTTTTATTGTTATTGATGCTGCTATATTGATGATCAACGTAGAGGAGCTTATGTATTGTGTATGTTTTCCGCAATAGTACATGATCAGGATAATCTCTGTTGAATATGTGTTAAATTATTCAAAATTTCTACACCAAGAGCCAGAACTAAGAGCCAAAGAGGCAAAGCCAAGAGCCAAGAGCCAAAAGCCAGAGCTTCAAGAGCCTGAAGGGATAAAATGATGTCTGAACCCACTATTTATGTGTAGAACAGCAGGAGTTGAGCCAAAGAGCTGGTAAAGGACTTATATCATAATCCCAAAGAGCCTAGTTGAATTAACTAGAGCTCACAAAAACGTAGCGCAAGAGTTGTGGGTGAACTCCAAATTAATATTGTTATTTATGTGTCTGTTTTTATTATTGTTTTATTTGTTGTTATATGAATTATTAGTTTAAGCACATTCACATATTAGCACAAACAACAAATTTCAAAGAAAATAATAAGTTGAAAACAAATACAAGCATACACCTATATTTTCAAGCATTTCTTAATTCCGCATTGGTTAATCATAAAAGGCTTGGGAAAATTCAAGCTTTGGAAGTAGGAGAGGTTCTTGTAAGCTAGACAAGAAGGCTAAGAGCCCTATTTTTAGATCAGGTGGTATCAGAGCCTAAGATTGATTAACCACACCTTTAAGAAGGTTGTATCAAAATGCTTGATTGACAAAGCAAATATTGCTTGTCTGAAAGGTGTTTGAACAACAAGAGGTTGATTGCAGACTGACTATTTGTTGAAATTGCAGAGGTGAAGGGAAAGCTATTGATAGCTCAGTCCAAGAAGGACAAGAAGGAGAAGGGTTGAAGGCATTCTTCTATCCCAAAGGACCCCAAGGCAATCCAAAGCACAAGAGGTTTGTTGCAAGAGGTTGCTTAAATAAGCTCTTTATTTATCTTGTTGGAGTTTTTTTGTCCATTGGCATAATGACAACTTCTACAAGTGGGTCCTCAAATTTTGCTATCTTCACAAGATTCCGTGATGAAGACATGAAGCAAGAATTGTCCACCATGATGGGTATGGTGAGATAAATGTATGAGGATGGAAGGAAGAGCAAAATGCTTAGAAAGAAGTTGAATTCCATGAAGGAAGAGAAGCAATTGCTTTCTGACAAATTGCAGGAAATGGAGAGGCAAGTTCATATTGCAAATATGAACCTAAAAAGGATGCATGAGTTGGAAACACAACTCTTTGTTGCCCAAGAAGTGTTAGTCAAGTACCAGCTTGAAGAAGAGGTAAACCATTCTAGTTTGTCTTCAAATTCTTCTGAGAATGCTTGTATTGGTTCTTTTGAGAAACATACTAAAGGCATAGGTTCCAAGCTAATGTCCAAGATGGTCTATGAAGGAAAGGGCTTGGGAAAGCATGCACAAGGTATTGTTGAACCAATAATGGTTGAGGAAAGGCCTAAGTATTTGGGTCTTGGCTATGGATATTCTTATGGAGAGAATTCCAAAGCTGCCATGAAATCCATTGAAACAATCCCAAGAAGGAGTTTCAGTTCATGTCCTCTACCTCAGAAGTGTGAAGGTTGTATCCAAGAGGAATACAATAGCTTGAAACATCAATTGCAGGATGAAGGAGTTCAGAAGCGCACACTTGAACTAGAGAGTTGGGGAGACTCTAACAACCTTGAAGAGTTTGATGGTGTTCCAAAGGGAGCCACTTCTTCATTTGCTTCACCTCCTCATGAAGGCAGTAAAGGTGAAAGAGGTAGGTATAAATCTAGTTCTAAACATATTCCTTTTAATTTTGCAAAGCATGATAAATTTCCACGTATGTATGGGAAAAGAGTTGCATGTTCCTTTTGTGGTTTGGATAACCGTGATGTTTCTAGATGTTAGAAGAGAATGGTTGTTTACAAGAATCAGAAGAAGGACAAGAAGAAAGAAGCCAAAGGTCCATTAGACAAGGCAAATCATGTTATCAAGAGGATGCAAATGCAGTGTACTTACTGCCATAAGCAAGGACACCTTGCTGCAAAGTGTTGGACATTGAATCCAGTAATGCTTCCACCAAAGTTGAAGAAAGTGGAAAGAGAAGATGGCAAAAATGGAAGTGAAGATTCCATGAATGATGTGTCTCAAAATGATTCACATGATGATGCTGATGTGCAAGCAAAGGTAGTACCTTTGAAAGGGATTGGTAAGGAATAGTTAGCATTCTTCTCTGATTAAGATTGCATGTCTATTGAAGTAGCTACGTTGTATTTCATTTCAGCTTCGAAAGTACATTGTGCTTAAGTGAAAGTTGAGGGATGAAATACATGCATTGCATGTGATGTCATGGTGACTTGAAAGAAGTTAACTTGGTCTCCAAATGGAGATAATAATGAAAGTTTCATCTTTTGAAAAAAGAGTCCTAATGATCTTTTTCTACATGTTTGACTTGAAGGGTCATTTGTTTAAAGGCATGTTTTGTGGGCTTGTTATCTAGTCCATCATTTGTATGCATATATAAGACATGGAGGTGTTCAAAAGTGGTGAAAATTTGTTTCTTTTGTTGAACCAGGAGTTTAGTCCATCCAGTTGTTGTCTGTATGCCTATTATTGTTAACAATTGTGGTTGGCAGCTTGTCAAATAGGTACAAATGAAAGTTTTGTGGAGCAGATGTACTCCACATTTGTTGAGCCACCTTGGATCAATGATTAAGGCAAAGAAGTTCAAACTACCTTCTATGACCATTTGAAGTTCTGCAAGAGGGCAAGGAGGAAGAAAGTTCTTCTCAGGAAGACCAGCCCATCCAAGCGAAGGGAAGTGGTCAGAAACTTTGGTTAAGAGGCACTACGCAAAGGAAAGAGTAGGGAGGCTGAAAGAAGAGGGTGAGTCACTCTCATTTACTGTTTAGATCAGTATATCAGTGTTTTGGAGACCAAAAGTTCTTTTAGTGGGAAGGCATGATCCAAAAATGGATCCTGGATAAACCTCTAAGTCTAAAAGACTTCATCCAAGAGGTAAAAGGTGCCAAATGGCACAAATCCTTTGTAAATAAGAGGAAAATGAAAGTCGTAGGCTGCTCTCAAAAATAGTCTCATTGTAGAGATCTCCTCATTCTGAATCCAACGCAACTTGAATGGGTGAAAATAGACCCCAGATGAAGGAGTTATTGTAAAATGAAAATTGCTTAATGTCCTTAAAAAAGGAGGCAATTTCATTAAATTTTGAGCTATATTGAAAATTTTGATTTTAGTATAGGCTCATGGACCAATCCACAACTGACACATGGTAGGCTAGGATTGGGCCATGTGGCCTTGTTTTATTGATCAAAGAGGAAATATCGCATCGACGGTGATCGATGGGTCTGATTGGAGGCATAGTGTAATGAATCGGGGCGATGCGATGGAGCGATCGCTGAAATTGGTGGATCACCATCTGCGAACACCATGGAGCAACTATATATATATATATATATATATATATGTATGTATGTATGTATGTATGTATGTATATGTATGTATGTATGTATGTATGTATGTATGTATGTATGTATGTATGTATGTATGTATGAATGTATGTATGTATGTATGTATGTATGTATGTATGTATATGTGTGTGTGTGATAGTTTGACTACGACCGCCGATATCGACGGATCGGCATCGATGATACCAAAGGGGAAGCCAAAGGGCCATTGCGATATGCGATGTGATAGCCAGACCTGACAGGGATCTAGGCGATAATGGATATATTTTGAAATCTATAAAATACCATTTTTCTGTGTATTTAGTGTATTTCGCTTACTAAGCGAAATACAAAGGGAAGCGATATGCAATGTAAACTGGACTCGAAAAGGTTCTGAAATGGAAATGGATAATATTTGAAATCTTCCAATGCCATTTTGTATGTATTTTCGCATGTTTTAATGCATTGCGAAATACAAAGGGACAAAGAGCCTTGCGACATGCGATAGCGACCTACAGGCGGACCCGATAGAAAAATAAAGTGCGATTATGAATATTTAAAGTCCAGGAAGAACAATGCTTTGCAGTTCCTTCTGTGTATTCCAACGTTCTCTGTGTAAAACACAAAACAACTATTTTTAATGGATTTCAAGCACCGATGCCCTCATCCATTATGGAACAAGTGGACACCTACCCAAAGGGCATTAGGCAATGATTATTGAATGTTTGGGAGAGGTATTTGAGCAAACCCAAAACCGGAAGATAGAGAGCCTGAAAGGGAAAACCAATAGATAGTGCCGATTTGGCTAAAAGCCATGAATGTCAAAGACTGTGGCAACAGAGTTAATATTGGTGGCCGAGTTTCTGTTGAAGGTCTGTTGGGTTGTGAATGGGGGCTATTATTGATCCTTGAGTGGTTGCTGCTGAGCAGAAGCTAAAGCAGGAAGCTGAAGCCAAAGGGACAATGCAGAAGATAAAGGAGTCACTTGGAGTGCAAGTGAAATGCCCAAATAGAGTTGTAAACAACTAAAAGGTAGAAAGAAGTCAGAGCGAAGAGCCAGAGAGCCAGAGCCAGACCCAAAGAGTCGAGAGTCAGAGCCAAGAGCCAGAACCAGAGCCAAAGAGCCAGAGTCAGAGCCAAGAGCTAGAACCAAGAGCCAAAGAGCTAGAGCCAAGAGCCAAGAGCCAAAAGTCGAAGCTTCAAGAGCCAAAAGGGATAAAATGGTGTCTAAACACACTGTTTATGTGTAGAACAATAGGAGTTGAGCCAAAAAGCTTGTAAAAGACTTATATCATAATCCCAAAGATCCTAGTTGAATTAACTAGAGCTCATGGAGACGTAGCCAAGAGTTGTTGGTGAACTCCAAATTAATATTGTTGTTTATGTGTCTATTTTTACTCCTGCTTTATTTACTGTTATATGCATTTATATCAATTTAAGCACATTCACATATCAGCACAAACAACATATTTTAAAACAAATAATTAGTTGAAAACAAATACATGCATACACCTATATTTTCAAGCATTTCTTAATTCCGTATTGGTTAATCATAAAAGACTTGGGAAAATTCAAGCTTTGGAAGTGGAAGAGGTTCTTGTAAGCTAGACAAGAAGCCTAAGATCCCCATTTTTAGATCAAGGGGACATTATTGTAGACCATATAAATAAGGATTTCAAGATCCAAGGGTTAAACAAGAACCAAAATAACCAGATATCTAACATGTGGTGCATATCTTTGCTCTTGTTGTGTCACAACAAGTTTCTCAACGTTGATAAAACTAGAATAACACCATTTCCTAATGTTTGGTTCACTAGATTTAGATTTTCATTGTTTTAATCTAAATTTGAAGGATATTGAGAACCTATTAGTGTGTGATTGCTATCAACTTGAGAGGAAACATGATCAGATTTAATTAAGTGATGATCTCCTCTTATTGGCAAATGCTTTGGAAAACCTTTAATTTTGGCTCCTTGCTAGAGTTTTCTTGAAAAATATTCAACATTATAGATCTCCAAAGATTTTACTACAATAACTCTAGAAAAATTCACTACCTCTTCCCCATTCTCTCTGAGTTTCTATGGGTCGGGTAGTTCAACTACGAAATTTAAATTTTGGATATTTAATTTGGGGTAAGAGAAGACACTTCCCATCCCCTTCCCCCGCTCGCCATAGATTCCTCTTAGGCATAAACATCCAAGTTGATTTCTCCATTCTTTATCTTTTGGAAGTATATTAAATGAAATGCATTTTACATTTCATAAATTTTGTCAGGATATCCATGCTATCCATTTCCAGCATTATAAACCTTAGCTACAAATTACAAAATTTAGGGTTTCAAAGGGGCTTATTATTGATGGTCAACTAATTAATGGTTGATTGAGTGGAATGTTTAACCAAAATTGAATGTGAAATAATTATAAGTGTATTTATAAATATTGAATAATAATTTATAGATGAATGATTACCTTTTTAAAATGAGGGCCTTGACATAAATATACTCTTGGGAGCCTTTACATAAGGGGTCATTATATTTGATCATACCCCTCTACATAATTAATATATAACTATAGTTATTTAATTTTATATACATAAAAATTTCCTTCTCAAAAGAAGTACTTTGTCGTCAAATCATAGTCAATAAGGGATTGTGTTGACAAACTCTACTATCTCCCAAGAAGAATATTCTTCCAGTAGTATCTTCCACTTAATGAGGTATTCTTTAATTATACAAGAACATACATGATTTTTCGTGGTGGAAATTATAACTTCCAATTCTAATACAACTTATCCCTTGTCATTCAATGTAGAAAGTGTTTTTTGTGCTATTTTATGTTTCCATAACACCCTATTTAAATAAGAAACATGGAAAATTTTATGGATACATATAACATAAGTTGCTTGACTAATTTCCTTGACAACTTAAAATGGCTCATAGAACTTCGAAACTAGATTGTTTTTTCCTTATTATTTTAATGATAAATATTTGTAAGGCCGAAGCTTCAAATATACCCAATCTCTTTTGTTAAATTATCTTTTTGACCTATGTTGGTCAATTTGCAACTTCATACTATTTCTTATGGTATTTAGGTTTTCCTTTAGTGTTTGATTTTTTTTACTTCTCCTCCAATTTGTTAACCCAATGACCATTCACCTTAGTAATGGTAGAGCTCTATGATGGAGATGTCCCATACTCTTGTGCCAAAGCTCACATATTTTCTCATTGGTGTGCACTAGTGCCTAAGTAAGTTGACCTTAAAGTCTATAGAGGTTGATCTTTCAGACTCTAATTCAAACTACAGTCTCTCGATTGGCTCCCTCTAGGTAGATGAACACTTTCATGCTTTGCATGTTAACCTGATAACAGTTGTCCTCCATGACCAAGATGGGAAAAAGGTTCTTCTTTAGGCCACGCACATAAAGTACCTATTGCACATCAAAGGACCCTCTTGACTCAAGATAGAATTGACTTGTCCCCTATCTCTTCATTGCATACTTGGCATTATCACCAAGCTCAATATGGATCCCTAAGTTATCCGCTGCAAAAATACTGAATATCTCTTTGTCATGTGGTAGGAGGCACCGTCATTCAAGTACTAGGAAATTCTAACAATGGTTCTCATAAGAAGGCAAGACACGAGTGAAAATTCACTCTTGAACTTGGAAGCAATCTCACGCAATTGTGTCTTTGTTGTCGCTGTAACTGTCTATGACTTCCCCTTTTCCTTCTTCTTCTATGGGCATTCAGAAGAAAAGTGGCCATTCTTATTGAAGATATAGCATTTGATATTTGTTCATATCTCTTTTCTTCCCATATTTCTTTCCCTCTCTCAGACTAGGGCCAAGTTTTCCTCTATTGCTCCCACCCTGCTTCTTGGTTTTGGGCTCTTTACAAGTCTCCTCTTGGATGGAGTCATCCAAAAATCTCTCCTTATTGGGAGAATAGATGTCGATGATGAATGGTTCCAAAGCCTTTGGCGAACCCATTCATAACAAAATTCACTAACTGCATCCAATTCGAAATTTCCAATATTTATAGGATGGGCATAGATCTATGTGATCCTCATAAGGTAGCTGGTTACATTGTCAGATGGGTTCATTCTACACTCTTTGATATTAATTTTGACAATAATTTTTTGACTCATGTTATCACTTTGAAAAAGTGATACTAAGGCATCAAACATCTCCTTGGTCTTTTTTTGCAACATGCAGAATTAAATGATCTTTAATAACTTCAAGTATCACCCTCTATGCCTTTATGTCCTTCATAACACATGATACCTATGCTACAGGGTAACTACTACTGGTGTCTGCATGCTCCCTTAAGCCTGCATCAAAGATGGAGGAGGGTTAGATACAACTTCCCACAAGTCTTGCTCCTTCAAGATAACTGATATTCTTGCCTTATATGGATATAAATTTGAAGCCCCATTAAGTTGATCCTCAACTTTCACCATGGTTACTATCACAAATGTCTCGAGCTTTATATTTCAAGATCTTTGAAGTAACATATAAGATTTAGTTACTTGGTGGTAATATTAAATTTTTCATGTAGTGGAAAACGAGAAAAGTAATTGCACATAATGCACATTCTAGATCAATTCATCATTTAAAAATAACCTTCATAACTTACAAGAAATCCCTTCAATGGAAAAATGGCTCTCAGAACTAATCAAATGAATATCAACCCTAAGAATTACAATTTGCATAGAAATCGAGGCAATCTTCTTTGAAACATGTATAACTATATGGAATCCACATTGTGGTACAAAATTTGTATGGTCAATGTTATGGCCTGCTCTACTAGGTTGTATGGCTTCTCTTTTCCTTTCTGCTAACTAGTTTCATGTCCTTGTTGAAGACTATTTTCTTTCTCATTGAAATATTGTTGAAATCCTTGCCAATGGACTGAAAAATAGATCTTTGATTTTTTTTATTCACTCACGTGTCTTTTGAAATGAATGTTCTGTGTGTCTATGTCCTTTCCTATCTCTTTCTTTTATAAATTTGACATGAGTCAAAAACCTAATCTTTAATTGTTGAGATTTAACCATGAGTTAAATGACTCTGTTTTAATTAAAATTTTAAGTGACCCACTTTAGTCACTTTATTAATTAAAAATCACTTCAATAAAATAATTGCCACTTAATTAATTAGTTAAGTAAACTTCTAAAAAATAACATGATACTTTTACGATGATTTCCATAAGAAAACACCCTTATTGGAATACATGTATGAGTTATAAACACTAACACAATTGACCCTTTTATTAGTGGAATTAATATATCATCTATGGCTAAATCCTTCCATATGGGGTGTTCATAATTGTAGCGAGCTTGAAATGGCATCATTTTTGGTGAAATGTGATAAGTGAAACTGTATCATCATTTTTCCAAATGTACAAAATAGCTAAGATATGATTCCATATATTTATTGACAATTTCAATTTGGCCATTTGTTTGGGGGTGGTAGGATGAGCTCATGTTAAGATATGCTTTTATTTGTTTAATCAACTCCTAGAAGTTTCTTTTAAATTTGGCATCCCTATTACTAACAATAATCTTTGGAAACCTATACAATTTATAAATATTCTTGAAAAATATTTTGGAGATTTGTTTTTCAGAGTTTGATCTCTTTATACCCATGAAATGTATGTATTTAGTGAATCTATCTATCATCACAAAGATTTTGTCCTTCCCATTTGACATGGGTAGCCCATCAATTAAGTCCGTCGATATTTCTTCTCATCTCATTTATGGTTTGGAATATGCAAGGGGTGGAGCAATCTTGGGAAAATGCAACTCAAATTTTAAAATAGGGAAAATATATTTCTTTGACAATATTAATCAAATGAGTCATATGTTTGCACTCATAATAAATTAAGTTATTACAAAAGAGAAAGGAGTTGTCTATAATGCGACTTTTTGGAGATTCCGGTGACGGAATCCGGCGAAAGAAATTGAGGTTAAATATTGATTTGTTGTAGTTAAACTGGTTTTCTAACTACATATTTGGATTCAGCACCCTGAAAAACCCCTGGGACGTTTTGATTATGCAGAAACGATTCAGCACCCTGAAAAAACCCCTGGGACGTTTTGATTATGCAGAAACTAGCTATCAAACTTGCGATTCCAATAAATTGCTGCCGGATTTTGACTGGAAAAACCCACCGGAAAGACTTTCAAAAAGTCGCATTATAAACAACTGCAAAGAGAAAACTCTTATTTTAGTACAAGTCTTATGATAATATTATACCAATTTACATAGTAATAAATCATTAATATGTGTAGTTAACCAAAATATTTCATACTATTAATATATGTAGTTAAACAATTAGTATTTCATAATTATTTTATTTTTCAAATTAAAAAAAAAAACATTCAAAACCTTATATTGTTTCTCATATAATAAAATAATAAAAAATAAAATTATTATTAATTCTTCATAACTTATGTTTTACTATATTAAAAAAAAAAGTGCTTATATTTAATATATTAAATATTCCAAATTCATTCCTTTTAAATACTTTATAACAAATATTATCATTCATCTTAAAGTACTTTTTATCACTAAAAAATTATAAAAAGATGTTGCTTCCTAATATATATTTCTTTATAAAATATTTTGTAATGTCTGCTGAGATTGAGATATTGAAGTGTGGATCTGATCGGAATTCATTCAAATTCCAGTAGTTAGATGAAAATTTCACCAGATCAGTTAAAAGTCCCGGCTTTAAGATTTCCTTTGCCATAGAAATGGCAGTAGTCTATAAAGCGACTTTTTGAAAGTTTTTCCGGCGGATTTTTCCGGTCAAAATCCGGCAGCAATTCATTGGAATCCCAAGTTTGATAGCTATTTTCTGTACAATCAATGGCTCCCAGGGGTTTTTCAGGGCGCTGAATCCAAATATGCAGTTAAAAACCATTTTAACGGCTAAAAATCAAGATTTAACCTCATTTCTTCCGCCGAATTCCGTCACCAAAATCTCCAAAAAATCGTATTATAAACAACTCCATAGAAATGTGCATCAAAATCGCAGAGTTAAAAGATTAGATAACCAAGTTGAAATAAATTTTGATGAACACAACTCTTGGAACAAGAGCCACGAAGAAGATTGTTCCTCAGTCGCAGCAGAGCATGTTGTTTGTTCATTGTTACGAAATTTGAAACCAATATAAAACGATTTAAGGAATCACTAGCCCATTACAGGTCAAATGGCCAGTTGAACAAAGAGAATGAGAACGAAATTAAAATGAGTGGTAGTTGGGCTGCAGATCGAACTGCGGGAAAACAATTCGTTATGCATGAAGCAGATCGAGGATGTAGGTTTGTTGAAGAACTTAAGTCATTTGGCAGTAATTGAGTGCTTAATATAGTGTAGTGGATTAACCCATGCATATCACAATTAGAAATTAAAAAAGTTTTTTTAACAATTTTAATTTACCTAAAGTTAAATTAAATAGCGTAGAAGTTAATGTGGGTGATATTGTATTCAAGTCAATCTAATTAGGCAAAGGTTTAATTTATTTTTTTTCTATGTATATATAAAATAAATGGGATAAAATATTTCGTAATTGTATATATAAAATAAGTGTTCGTTTTTTATATATATAAAATAAGTGGGAGAAAAGATTTTGTAATTGAAGAGAAAGTTGTTTGATTGCTCTTCATTACAAAGAGTTAATTGTATTTGGTTATTTTTGGTGATGAAAACAATTTCATACTAAAAAAATTTATGCAATTTGTTATACAAATAAAGCTATTATAAAAAATTAATTCAAAAAATAATATATATGATTTTATTTAAAAGTTTGATGCAACATGCCATATATATAAAATTATGCAAAATATTGATCCAATTTGTAACAAAAAAGACATTATAAGTGGTTGATGCTCATTGTGATACAAAAGCTCGATATTGATGAATGAAACAATGAATGAATAGTAGTCAACAAGAATCACATAATGGTTACATTTTTGAAAATGGAATCTACAAATAAAACATTTCATACTCCAATGGTAAAAAATTAATTTATCAAGCAATTATTCCAAATAATTTTGGGCATGACCCAAATAATTCAATGTGAAGCATACCACATTTTGCATTTGGCTCATTATGGCCAATGGGGAATATACTCCCAAAACTGGATACTTGTTTATTATGGAAAACAAGGAACCTTGAGAGTTAGCTTGGTGGCTGTAGAAGCTAAGAAGGCTCAATTGTTTGGTGAAATAACTTCTCCTTCAATGGTGTATTCTATGAAATAAGCTTTCTACAGGTGAAAACTTGAAAACTAGATGTTTCCTTCATGGGGTTGGTGACCTCTATGTAAAGTGGCAGAAGAAATAACTACCCATCTCTTTCTGGAGTGTCCCTTTATTAGGGCTATGTGGAACACTATTCAAATATCCTTATCTTTGAATTTAATATGGCAAGGTATATCATGTCTTTGTTTACTAGTGGGAGAATGTTTATCCTAAGAAACTTAGAAATATTTTGCCCATTATTAGTTGGGGAACTTGGTTAGCTAGAAACCATGTAATATTAGATAATAAGGCTACAACCCTTGATAGAGTGGAAACATACTCATTGGTTATTTATGATATGATTATGGAAATATCTGAATTCTATAAGACCACACATTTCTCCTAAAGTGGTAGACCTATTTCGACATTGGGCAACTTTGACAATGCTTCTCAGGAAAATGGTGAATATAGGGGAGACTGTCTTATGTTTACATCAAAACCTTTTTTTGAAACTCGAAAGTGACTTGGGATAGGGCATAAACAATTTTGTTGATGTATATATAGTTTAAAGCATTTATTATTATGTTCTATTTAAAAAAATTGCTTAAAGCTCCCCTTTTTGTTATTAATTGGTTTAATGAAGGAGCAAGATGTCATGTACACACACTCATTCTCATGTTGGAGGAAGTATTGTAGTTGAAAGGAAGGTTATTTCCTATTCTCATATTTACATGGAAAGGAACTTCATGACTCATGAACTTTCCAAGGCATGAACACAGCAAGCCTGGTGGCAGTGGAAGATATCAGAGCATAATCAAGATAAGCATTTCAAGCTCTACCATAGGCCAAGCTCTATCATAAGCCTTTTCATACAAGGACTAGATATGGACTTGCATTTTTAGTTTTTTGTGATATCCATGGCATAACTTTATTTTTGGATCCTCCAACTGTTTATGATATTTTTTGAGGATGGATTATGATGATATTTAAGTATTTTGACCATACTCTTATGTAGTTTGGGAAGACTTTCATATTGTTTTTTGGACTTTCTATGAGGGATGGGATGTTTTCTTTTCAAAGGCTAGTTTTAAATGGACCATGGTGCATTGCAAAACTTAATTTTCACTTGTTTAATAAGAACTAAGATTTTTCCTTGGGGAAACTTCTATGTGAAAGATGTACTCTCCACACATCAAGTAAAGAACACAATAGAAAAACTCTTACACTTTTAATGAGTGAACTAAATTTATAAAATGATTAAGATTAATGTTAAACTAAAAACTACCTCGTTGTTTATTAATGTTAATGGTAAACAAAAAAGAAATTGGTTAAAAATCTATTATTTAATTAAAAAAATTTAAAAATTTCTCGATATGTATTCTAAAATGAAAACAAGTCCTTTTTCTAAAATGACCAAATCGTTTAGGAAAAAATAAATCAATTTCCACATTAGATAAAATAAATAGTCATAATAACATAGGTTTTGACTAAGTTAACATCCGTTTAACCCGTGTCACCAATCACCACCTATCATCAAAACAGATATATTAAAACACAAATGAAAAATAACTCATCTGACCAAGCCCCACCTAGGTCTAAACATTAAAGCACAAATTGTGATATTCTGATTAAATGTCTTTTAAGTCGGAGATTCGAAATCTGGATCTTCAATCAAGCCCTCTAACCGAAAGAAAATATGTTCTTCCTAATTGGATAACAAAGGAATCCAACTCAATAAAAATAAAATAAAATAGTACGACAGATGAAGGAAAAGATTCATGATCGAACGATAACCAAAAAAAAATATTGGTTTAAAAAAACTAATCACAGTAATAGTGTGACACATATCCCATAGCTTTTGACTACGTTAATCACTACATACAGATATTGAAGCACAAACAGTGATATTCTCCTTAAATATTTTGAGGGGGAAGATTGTAAATCTGGATCTTCAACGGAACCCTCTAACACCATCAGCTTATCCAGAAGTGCAAGTCTCTGGTTAAAAGTTTTTAACTGGAAGTTCCAAATCTGAATCGTCAACCAAACCCTCTAACACCACCAGCTTATCCAAAAGTGCGTGTTTCTCCGCTTCCAGAATTTCGATGTCCCTTTCCACCTCTATAACCTCATCCGTCAGAGTGGCGCATTCTTCTTCTAGAATCAAATAATCACGCCTCAGAGCTCTATAGTCCTCCTTTATTTTAGTCAGAGTTGAATGTTTTGGAAAACCACTTGAGGGAGACCTGGAGCTGTCACCTTTCTTCTCAATTGACCAAGGCCTGGAGCTGTCACCATTCTTCTCAGAATTCCCATTTTTCTTCTGCCTCTTTTTTGATGATTTCGGCATCTTTACTGCTCCATTCACTCCGGCCTCATTGCGTGCTTGAAACTGGGCTGCAGAAGTAGTTTCAGACAATGGTTTCCTCATTCGCTTCTGAAACTTTGACAAATTGTCATCCATATCCAAATTTATATTTCTTTCGGTATAGTTCAAATATTTCTGATTTATGTACAACTCACTGCTAAAAGATAGGTCAGCGAGAATCCTGTAACGATTACAAAATAAATAAAGTCAAATATAAGTATGTCATATTGTCCAACATTTCATAAATAAACCTTCAGCGAAAGACAGATTTATGTAAAAGAGAATGGGTCTTTTGACCTTCCTACTGCAATACGTTAAAAAATACAGTTTAAGCCAAACTGTCACTAGGTATGCAGATCGAGAAAACTTTCAAACACTTAGAATTTCATAGAAATATAGAATTCAAACCTGTATTTCCAAAACCCTAATCCCAAATGCAGTGTTGGAAAAATATTAACACTCTTAATCACTCAGCAAAGGCAAATAACGGCAACCCACAAGCAAGATAAAAACCCATTTATATACATGCGGAGATCGTTTGAACAGTGGCGATTAACGAACAGGATTGAACACCAGATTATTTCACAATATCCGAAAACCTTGAGAAGCTATTCCACAATATCCTGAAACCCTAAACTAAAAAATAAGGAAAATCTCAAATATCCCAAAACCCTAATCACTAGACTATTTCACAATAATCCAAAACCCTAAAGTCAAAATGAAGGGAAAGCTCAAATATAAAACGCTGAGAGCTAGGGATCATATATAACAAAAATCCAAAACATATTTACAGTCTTCACCAACTTTCATGGATTGTACCTGCAGTGTGCTTACAATAGATTGACAGGGACGAAGCTCGAACACTCGCGTATCGTTGGCCTCCTACCGATTCTCCTGCTTCGTTTCACATGCAAGTCGAAATGGGTTGTAAAATACAAATTGGAGGATCAGTATATATATATTGAGGAGAGCGAAGAGATGTCTTTTAGGGTTATTGCAAAGTTATTATTGTAGTTTAGTTTCAGTTGACCAACTCATTAGTAAGAATAGTTAGTTGACCAATTTATTATTATAAATCATAACTAATAATTTTAATTTAAGTTATATAATAATAAATAATAATTTAACTTAGATTTAACTTCAAATTAACAATAACAAAGAATTTAAGTTATTTTAATTAAAATATTATTATTAAGTAATTGAAGTTGTTTTTTAGATTAACCATATTATTCAGATTTGGTTTAAGTTTTGAGCCATTGAATCTAATTTATTTTAGAGAGGAAGGTTAAAAAAAAATCAATTTGTGTATAAATTTATTATTTAGGTATTAAATAAAATTAGTGTTTAATTATAAATTAATAGTTAGATGTTAGAAAATAGCTTTTAAGAGTTAATTGTTATAACATTAGAGAATAGAACAACAGTAATTTATTAAATATATTAACAAATTAATTTCTTTATAATAATAATAATAATAATTATATTATTAAATTAAATTAGGTTGAATCAAATTACAATTAAAATTTTATTAGATATGTATATTGTTGATTAAAAATAAAAATAAAAAGAAGAATTCAAGAAGAAAGGGCATGAACCACTTAGCTTTTGCTCAATTTCGAATTATGGTTCTATTGAGATTGATGACATGTTTCTCAATCTTAATGGTTTCTCTAACTTCTCTTAGCTTCCTGTGATGGAAGTGATGATCAACCCTTGCTATAAGCCCCGAGAATCCTAGTTGCACCCCATGTTCAACTAAAAGAGCGAGAACTATTATGTTTTAATGTTTGTTGGGTGCTCCTAGATTCTTTGGCTAACAAATAATTAGAAACTTCATGTTCAACTAAAAGAGCTAGAACTATTATGTTTTAATGTTTGTTGGGTACTCCTAGATTCTTTGGCTAACAAATAATTAGAAACTTTTACCAAATCTCATGTGATTAATCTTAAAAACAACTTCATATTAAATATAAATCACAAAAATTTAAAATCTAATAATTTAGTTTAAATCAAGGTTTCAGTTAAATTGATTTAAAATATATAGAAAGCATTTTTATTACACAAGCAAATTTATTTTTTATATTTTTAATAATTAATATAAATATAAATAATTTAAGTTGGCCAAATTATTAAAAATAATAATAAGTTGATCAATTTATTAATAATAATTGGGGTAGTCTACCTATGCTAGGAATTGGCTTTGCCGGCTACCGTTTTTCTTATGTTCTCCGGCAACAGGTTGACTCCTTCCGTCTCCGTCTCTGTTGTCAGCGCACTCCGTCACCGTCCGTCGCCGTGTAGCTAAGTCCTCGTTTCTCCCGCGACGCGCTCCAGCTGCACTTAAACTCCACCTGCACGACGGGCTCCAGCTGCTCAAACTGCAGTTCCCCGCGTGATTGAAACTACACTCTGTTGTGTAGACTACGCCTCGGATAAATCTGCTCAATTATTACACTTCCAAACACAGATGGGTCCCTCGTGGCATTCAAATAGTTTTTTATTTATTTATAAATGGTAAGGTTTCAAATAGTTTTTTATTTATTTATAAATGGTAAGGTTTCAAATGATGTGACTCCCTCGTGGCATTCAAATAGTTACTTTTTTTTAGTAAATAGTGAAAGTGTCAAATAATTAAGTACTAATGGGTGGAATATTTTAATGCAATTAATTCTCAATTGTACAACAGTGGGTGAAAGCTGGAATTGAATCTTTGAAACTCAAATAAAATTCTTTTGAATTGATAATTTCAATATGTTAAATACTTTGAACTAGCCATTATGCTAACCTAAAGTCTGACATAGTGTTAGAGGACACTTCATTCAGAAAACGGAAAGGAGCCGAGTGGAGGAGCGCTGCGAAAGCAACCAACCAGTGCGCTTTTCTCTTTGCGTTATGCCGATAACCGACCTATAGCCATCACGCAGGTGAGCATCGATTTACTGCGTTTTCTATAAAACTTATGCATGTGTTTTTTACTATCTCCCGCCACGTTTACCCCCCGCTCCACTTGCCGACAGTCTTCTGTTTGAACGTGGCGACGTTGCATGCAGTTTTTACCTCGCGACTCGCTTATGTTTTTTCTTCCACCTGTCATCACATGCCTGCAAAGTTGTCGACTTTCCATTTGCTTGAATACTTAACCAGAAGAAGCTGTTAAGTTCTATAAATCCTCATCTCCGACAGTTTTGGAAGTTTTGGCTCCGCCTCACCTTCTCTGTGCACTTTGGCGCGGTGTTGGTTTTACCCACCAGCTTGAATTATATCACCCTGATCCTCCACTGCTCATAAAGTGTTGTTTTCATTGTCCTGAGCTTTTACCGACGGTTTATGCACCTGTTTCATGCTTTCTGGTTCTGGTTTGCTGGCGTTTCTTGCGGGCTTCTTCCCTCGGTTCATGCTTTGGTAGAAGGATGATATTAATACAGAAACCATGCATGACCGACAGGACACAATCTCTTTTTTTAGGCGTATGCTCCCGTCCAGGTATATGGCGACAACGGAGGCCGCTGGTCTTTTTGGAGGATTAGCGGTTCTCTGGGACCTGAGATGGATTTCTGCAAACACATTCCGATGCCTTGGGGGAATCTTGATAATTGCTAAACATAGAGGTTGTGCCGACTGTTTCCATATACTAAATCTTTATGCACCCTATAAAGATAGAGTTTTTTTATTGGAACTATTTTCTTTCCTCCGGTATTATGGAGACTGAATCGCTTCTCATCGTTGGTGATCTAAACTGTACTTTGGAACCTGATGAAGTTTGATCAAGTTTGGGGAAAGGAAAAAAATCTGACTCGATTGTGGAAAAAATCAAAGAGGCGTTGTTGCCATTCAACTTTGTTGATATTTGCCCAAAATCTTTATCACCTACATGAGACAATGGAAGGTCAGGGGATGCCTATATAGCTAAAAGCTTGGACAGGTTCATTATGCATAAGAATTTGTTGGAAAAATTTGGCTTCTCGAGCTCACATACTCTTCCAGTTTTTATTTCTGACCATCATTCGATCGCATTGCAATGGGTGGATCAGAGCTCGTGGAAAAGCTATCCTTTGATTTGGCTAGAAGATGAGACTTTCAACAACGTTATTCGCAAAGCATGACAATCTAGCAATCTTATAGCTGGAGCTTCCTCTTCAGAAAATTTGATTGGCAAAATGAGGAATCTACGATCAAAAGTAAAAGAGTGGCAGACCCTAAAAAAACAATCTAACTGTTTAAAACTTCAAAGCTATCCTTTTAAGTTCAACAGGATTTGGCTAGAATATGAGACTTGCAACAACGTTATTCGCAAAGCATGGCAATTTAGCAATCCTATAGCTGGAGCTTCCTCTTCGGAAAATTTGATTGGCAAAATGAGGAATCTATGATCAAAAGTAAAAGAGTCGCAGACCCTAAAAAACAATTTAACAGTTTAAAACTTCAAGAGATTAAAAATGAATTAGAAAACATTGACAGTGGTATGTCAACACATTCCATTCCATGGATCCATGGAGTATTCGATCTCGGATTTGGGAACTAGAAAAAAGAAGCAAAAATTACTATCCATTGAAGAAAGGACATGGCGGCTTAAGAGTCGTGCCACTTGGTTAAAGGAGGGAGATAAAAATACAAAGTTCTTTCACAGTTTTGCAAGCAAAAGGTGCTACCAATTCTATATGGAAAATCAAGAGTGAAGATGGCACAATTCTATACACTCACAAAGAAATATCTAAAGAAGTTGTTAATCATTTTCAGAAGGCATATAAACTGAACGCCAATAGAGAGATAAATGACATTTTATGGGGCATCAAACCTTTCCCATGTATGTTCGATGAAGAAGAAAACAACAGGGTATTTGTTGCTATATCGGAGGAATAATTACTAGCTGTAATGAAATCCTTTAAAAAAGATAAATGCCCTGGCCCTAACTGCTGGACCATCGACATTTTCATCCATTTCTTTGACATGATGAAAAGCAATATTTTGGGGATGGTGGAAGAATCTAGAATGAAAGGCAAAATTAATCATATCAATACTTCTACCTATATTGCATTGATTCCAAAAAAGGGACTCCTTATCATTCTTTGATTACAGACCTATATCTTTATGCAATAATATCTATAAAATCATCTCAAAAGTTATAGTAGAAAGAATCTGTGGCAATCTCTCACTTTATCTCTCAAAGGAACAACATGGTTTTTTAAATGGCAGGAATATATTAGAGGTAGTGGCTATAGCTCAGGAATGTTTGCACGCAATGCAAACAAAAAAAATAGAAGTTGTCATTCTTAAAATAGATCTAAAAAAGCCTATGACTGCCTAAACTGGAGCTATCTGAGATGTCTTCTCATAAAGATTGGGCTAAATGATCACTATGCAAATTGGATTATGGCATGTGTGGAAAGAGTCAACTTTGCCATACTCATAATGGAAATTCCACTTCTTTCTTCTTGGCTGCAAGAGGTCTCCATCAGGGTTGCTCCCTTTCTCCCCTTTTATTCATACTCATTATGGATACTCTCAGTCTTCATCTGAAAAGAGCTAAGGCTATGGGGAACATTGTTCCTCTTTCCATATCCAGGGGAAGCTCTTTCACACACAATCTTTTCGTGGACGATATTCTATTGTTTACTATGCTCTATAGACAAACATGGCAATTTATGCACGAGATATAAATATCCTTTCAAAGGGAAACAAGTTTATATATTAACGAAGGAAAATCATCTTTTCACTATGGAAAGGTTAATATGGATGATATGGATTACATTTCTCAACAATACAAGATTCAGGCAATATCTATCAAAGAAGGTATGCAATATTTGGGTTATCAATTAAAACGCACAAGCTACTACATATCTGACTGGTCATGGATCATCAATAGATTTTATAAAAGGATATCAGGATGGGAATTCAAGTGCTTATCATTAGTTGGTAAGATGATTCTCTCACAATCTATACTTGCACAAATTTATGTTTATTGGGCTCATCTATGTTTCATCCCTCAAGCTATCATAAAAAAATTAAACAGTCTAATGGCCATTTTTATATGGGGAGGGAGCAAGGAAAAGAGGAAATACCATCTTACAAATTTGATTAACATTTCCCTCCCTAGGAAAATGGGAGGCTAGGGCATCATGAATCTTTGCCGATTTGGCTTGGCCTTATTATGTAAATCTTTATGGAGAGAGGTTTTTGAAGACAGTTTATGGAGTAATGCTATTAAGATGAAATATCTTGGGAATAAAGATGTCATTTATTGGTACAGGAACAAATCTATGGGTCCTTCTAAATGGTCGGCTATTTGGAGGAGCTTCCAAAAGGTTCTTCCCTTCTTCTACAAGAACCTGGTATGGAAATTTCAAACATGAAACAACATTCTAATTGGCATTGACTCTATCATTGGTGTTGAGGTGGAATCCCCTATCCCTCAACAACTTCTTATGTTGCTTCAACAAAAAGGTCTATTCTACTAGGCACAAGTCATTCAAGGATGGCGGGAAGCAATTCCTCGATGGAAATTGGCTAGGGAGCTGAGCCTTGATGATACATTGGCGGCTCAATGGAACAAGATTATCTGGGGAAAGAAATATGCTGGGATTTTCAAAACAGAGGAAAGCGATAACATCATATGGCATGTTAAAAAAGGTAGAACTAATGTTTTAGTAAGAGATATATATCTCTCCTTGATTAAAGATCTAACAGAGGCCTCCTAGAAAATATTTCCCAACACTCTCTGGAAATCTAGCTGTCCACTAAAAATTATACTTTTTTCATGGCTAGTATTTCATAATAAAAATCTTACATGGAAAAATTTGCAGAAAAGGAACTCGCACGGGCTAGCTATATTCTAAATCTGTCTATCTAAAACAGAAGAAAACATGCACATCTTTCTTAATTGCCATCTCACTCAGATCCTATGGGAACAGTTGGATTCCCATTTTGGATTTTCTGTCATATCTCATTCCTCCATTATGGATGCATTCTAATGGTGGGGTTCACAGAAAATTACTTGGTGTCCCATTCAACTCATTGTCTTCTGGTTTGTATGGAAGTGGAGAAACAAAAGGATATTTCAAAACTGCAAGGAGGATTTCGGGCATATATTCGACAAGGTTATCTCCTATTATTTAACAATCCTCCCATATATTCCCCAATAATTGAAGTCTCAGACTTGTGTTTCAGCCCCACAATAGCATATCCTCCAATGGGCTCACTTTGACAGTGCAGCAAAAGATGGAAAATGTGCATGTGGTGTTTACATCTGCATTACAAAGGACCTACATTATTCTATCTATTGGAACGATGGCCTAGGAACCAACAACAAAGATGAGGCCATGGCTCTACATGGCCTACTCATTTTTTTCTCATTTTTGGATATTGGCCCAATCCATATCTTTGGTGATTCCAAAGTCATCATAAAGCATGTAATCAGAAAGCAATATATAAAAAACGACAGTATTTCTGGATGGCTGAGCAGGATTTCAACAATATGGAAGCCTACACTCTTTCCTATTACACATATAAAACGTTAGCAAAATGAGCTGGTGGACGAACTATTAAAGAAAGGTTTGCGGTCTCCATGTGGTAGGCGGCATCTCAGCATCACTGTAGAATCCACCACACGTTATTCAGCCATTCTCCATGCCGGGTATATAGTGTCGACTCATTTTTGGTATGTTTCATGATCCCGTACATATTATACTATCTCATGGCTAGGTATTATACTTTTTGTCTGAATATCACTTTTGCTATAGTCCTCATACTTGATCTATCAAAAGAAATAGGTATATCTTGATATGTTACGGTTAGATATTGGGCTCCATCCAGCCCTTCTACACAATGTTCATAATGTACATGTTTTTTCTATATATAATATAAACTTATACAACTTTTTCTTTTGAAAAAAAAGTCTAACATAGTGTTTTGTTATATTAACTTGTTATTTTGCTGTTTATTTTCAAATGATTGGTAAATATTAATAAACAAATGGTAAGAAGTATAAAAATATTTAATTATTTATGATATAAAAAAATATTTAATTATTGATGATATGTTTTATATGATTAATTTTTTAAAAAATATAACCATTTTTATTTTTATTTTTTATTTTTATTTTGTTTATTTTATTTTATTTTTTATTTTTTAGTTTTATATAGTTTTATTTTTAAATTTTCTAGGATATTCTGACACATAGGAAATAGTTAAGTATAACTTGGTCTAGTGTAGAGTTAGGTAAATTTTGTTTCTTTACTATGTACTTTTGTAACTTACAATCCGACGGTCACGATATGTAGTGATCCGACGGTTCATTCTCTCTTCGGTATTACCGACACTTGGTCCGTGGCTTAACACCCAATTGGTCTATGATCTCTATTTAAAGAGCATGGAGGGTCATTTATAGGTTAACTGTTCATGAGAGAAGTTTATGGAAAATTTCATTCTTTTATTAATAAATTGCCTGAAGTGGCCGTGTTGGCTTAGGCCGTGGACTGTTTCCCTCTTTGAGGGTTTTAACCACGCCAAAAATATTGGTGTATTGATCTGTGATCTGTTTGTGAGCAGTGTCCTTTGGTGTTCTATCTGAGAAACTTACCCTGTAAATTCCTACATGGTATCAGATCTATTTGAGGGTCGCGTCCATTGGTGATCCAAATCTGAAGCCAGTAGAACTGCATCTGGCTGTCGTTTCTTAGATCTACTATTTCTGACAATTTTCGAACCGAGAGGACTGCTCTATTGTGTTAGGAGCATTTGTTCCAGTGAAGAACCCCGTTCCTTTCATGCGAAAAGGTTTTTGGTAGCCCTAGCTACATCATTTTTAAGATCTGGAGGTATACAATGTTTATTTGCAGTTTCTAGTTATTTTCTCTCTGTTTATTATTTCGGTTTATTTAGCTTCTTTTTTTTACCGGATCTATACCTTTCATTTCTGCGTATGCTCTTTGCCCTGCGACTCTGTGCGATTTGGGCAAATCAGAAACAGAGAGGAAGGATTTTTCTCATGCATATGCTCTTTTCCACTATGCCTTAGTGTGATCTCGGAAAATCAGAAACATTGAGGAAAATATTTCGTTTCCGGGTAAAGCTAACTTCAAGCCGTAAGGTTTGTTCTTTTTGTATGTGCGTGTTAGGTTTTGTGTTATTTTGTTTTTTAGGGGAAAAGAGCTTTCTCAAGCAAGCACACAACCTAAAGCTTTAGTGACTAAAAAAAAAAAAACCCTTCCTCTTTTCCAAAAATTACTAAATTTTTAGTTTAGCTCACTTGGTCGAAAGCTAATTTATGAGAGTAGAGTTCTTGAGTTCAAGTCTCCTTTTTGTTGAGCTAATTAGATAAAGTTTGGAAAGGGGGCGAATTTTTTTTTTAACATTATCATTCATTTCCGCACATTCCTGCACTTCGTCGGCATCTTCATCAACTTTTCTTCAAAAAGCCATAACTTCTTCATCCGGAAGCCGTTTTCAGAGCCGTTTTTTTTAAACGAGCCTAATTTTTTGAGATCTTTCCATTGGAACACTTAGTTTCAAAATATATAGCTTCAGTTTCTGTTAAAATGGAAAGTCCATGCCAAGTTATTCTTGATAGCGCCAATTACTTCCAATGGTGGTCCTACATTGTGGATTTACTTAGAAGTAAAGGTCTTTACAGAATAGCCACAGGCCAAGAAACCAAACTAGAAGATGAAGATAAGGCAGCTAAATGGGAAAATAGGCAAGATCAAGCATGTGGGTTGATAGGGATGTCTATTTCTCCAGATCTTAGATTCCATATTACAGAACTTCATACTCCTGATGAAGCAATGAAACATATTACTAAAGTTTTTGGAATAAAAAATTAACTTAGAGCCCATCAACTCGAAAATGAGTTGCTTACATTGGACCCCAATAATTTTTCCTGCATTGAAGATTTTTTGTCCGAGTTCAACACCCTTAGACTTCTTTTGGAAGGTGTTAAGGTTAAGAAAGAAGATAGTAACCTTATCTATTCCATTCTTACTAAGTTGGGACCAACCTACTCTGTGTTTGTTTCC
>APFE031357628.1:0-35995 GCA_000404065.3 Pinus taeda
TGGTCTCTCTCACACTTGTTAACAATTTACATCATCGACTAGTAATCAAGTGGTTTCTACCATGTTCGACATCGACTCATTTATTCGCATGGCTAGAATCGTACCAATTCGGGAATTAGAGATGAAGACCCTGGATCTAGTTTCCACCATCCAGGCTGCGAGGAGTTTTGTATTCATTATATTGTAGACCAATTATAAACAGATGGTTTCGTCCATACTGTGTCTACACGAGTCTATGATTATGATGTATTATGAAATCATTCCTGTATCAGAATAGTTAGTCTGTTAGTTAAAGTTTGATCTGAGTATGGGAATGCCTACCTCAGCGATGATATAATCTTATACATGTATTTTGTGTTGAAAATTGCAGGTTCTAACCAGGCTCTCCATGAGATAATCCTTGAAATGATAATGTACTTCACCCTTCCTAGATGATATAAAACCCTTATCTATTACAGGCTTCGCACTTTAGGGGGCAATCTGTTACACTGAAATTTGTCACCATGACTATCTGCAGTTAATATGGCCCCATCAATAGTCATATTATCCTCCTTGTCAAGCCTCATACCTCTGCTCTTCATGTCAAACTTCAAAAAGAGAGAAAGTCACTTAAAAACATGTTTATCTCTGGTACGCAGGTTCTCTCTACCTTGCCTGCGTGTACGCATCCCAAACACACTGTGCCTACGTACTTGTACGCTCTGTAAGCCAAAGGATGGGTGCGTACCCCTGTAAAGGTCAAAAGGCGCGAGTTTCATCTTTAAAAAAGTTACTTGTGGTCACTTCTAGAGCCTTCTAAAAGAGTGTTTGACGTGTATTGAGCGCCTCCAGATGGTTCATGCATCCCTATGATAGAGGAACTTATCCCATCAAGAGAGGAGCTACCCCATCCAAAAGCGGGAGTATCCCATTGATGTTGGACCTGAATAACTTCCTCCAGAACACTATAAATACAGGCCTTGGGCCAGAGGAGGGGAGGTTGAAAGCTGAACATTCCAAAGGGTAGATGCTGCTGGAATTAGGACTTCCATTGTTAACTTGGGAGGAGAGATTACCATCCTTTCTTGTTGCCATATTGGAAGTGGGTGAGCTTGTCAAAGTAGAGGAAATCTCTTGTTGGACCCTGGGAGGAGCTTGCACAACACTAAGGCTCAGGTTGTAATGGTTCCTTTTTTGTTTCCTTAATACAAATAAGTCCATTCTTCTCAATGATTTGTTGTTAATGAATAATTTCATGTACTCCTTGGTCTATGTGATGAATATGCTTTGTTTCATGAATTATTCAGGTGTTATGTAATCGTTTAACTATTAGTGTATGCAGGTCTTAAAGTGAAGGAGGAGCTCATCTGGATCAGCAAGCCTGGACTGCTACAACAAGCGTTGGATTTGAGGTAGGATCGAACAACACTTGGTTTCTCATAGAATAATGTATGTTTAGAGAAGGATTGCTCTTGTTTGTGTTGTTTGTCACTAGAGAGTCTTAGACTCCTAGGGAGGTTAGGTTTGTCCGCAAAAATAACTCTTTCCACATGACAAAGACCATGGGTTAGGAGTCTAGCAAATCCATGCACAACTACAAAATCTGTGTCTGGAAATGAAAATTTTGAAGCAGGACAGGACAACTCGGTTGGAGGTGCGCGAGGAAATATGGTGCATAAAATGCAAAGGCCAAGGTCACGATAAGGACCACTGCCCAGTGTTTGTGAACTACTTGGCAGAGGGAGGGCCAATGCCATTAAGACCGAAGGCATAGGTGGGATCGAGCACAGTATCTCTATTATGGTGCACGATTTGCCAGATAGGAGGAAAACATACCATGGATAATTGTCATTTGTTGCAGAAGTATACGCAAACATCCCAGCAATTGTTTTGTAATTTTTGCAGGTCAGCATCCCATGATGAACGGACCTGCCGAAGCTATAAACTAATGATGGATCAGACTTCTGCCTATAGGGTGTAGACCAAAACGCAAGCCCTCAAACCAAATGCAAGGATGATGCGTGCTAGTTTTCAGGGGCACGTTCGGGGTCGAGGTGAAATAGGACTAGGAAGGGGTCGCAGACAGATAATTTGTTACAATTGCAGAGGGCCAGGGCATTATGCCCGTGATTGTACGAATCCAACTAGGATATCATGTTGGTACTGTAATCAGTTTGATCATGAGGAAGAATATTTCCCTTCGCTAATAATGAAGATGTGCGAAAAGGGTGTACCCCAGCCCCCTGTGAACCAGAATTTACAAATAATGAGGTTTGAACCGCATGAAGAAGACCCAAATGTAAACATTATGCTCAGGAGTGGTATGGCCACGGGAGTTGATAAAGGGAAGCAGCTAGAAGAGAGTGCATGGGTTCACAAGGCTCTTATAAACGAACCTGAGTTTGACTTGGAATGCGCGAAGGAGACATTCATGGAAGCTAAGAAGAGATTCACGGAGGCCTCCACTTCAAGTAGTAAGGATCAACAAGAACTAGGAATGGATCCTTCAATGCTCACTACCTTTCTGGAGACATGCATGAAACTACTGCGTGACAACAAAGTAGTTAAGGGACTACATGAACTGATCACCAGGTGCGCGGGGTCAAGAGAATCGCTCGTGGTCTGGAAATTGTGGAAGCATGAATTGTCCACTGGAAGGGAAATGAGGTTGATTGCGCAGATTGGTGAGTATGAAATGGATCAGGTAATCCTAAATCTGGGTTTGGATGCAAATGTATTATCAAAGCAAACATGGGAACGCATGGGCAGACCTGCATTACAATGGTCCCCTATTCAATTACGAATGGCAAACCAACAAAATATTTTGCCTTGGGGAGATTGCAAAGGGTAATAATAGATATTGAGGGTGCGAGTGTGCAGGCAGATTTTGAGGTAATAGAGATTGTTGATGAAAGTAACCCCTATCCCGTGCTGCTAGGAATAGACTGGGCCACCGATATGTGCGGAGTCATAAATTTGAAGAGGCGCAAAATGATCTTCGAGAAAAAGTCACCACGTATAGTAGTACCACTGGATCCAGTCAATGGAGTGAGCTACACTAAACCAGTGCGCGAAGATATGGTGATCACAATATTGATTGTATTTACAAGATAACTATGTGAGACCAGGATTGGGTGAACTCGACTGTAGATGGGAGAATCTCGTGGGAGCGTGAAATCTCTTACACTTTGGTTTCAGACGAAGAAGTAGAGTGATGGAAGAATCGGCTGCATGAAGTAACAACACTTAATTACAACATGATGGTTAGATCAATACATTGTGTGACAACAAAAGCAAGGGGGTTGCTGACATATGATGGATTGACAGCGGTGGATGAATTTATGAGAAAATTTGAAAGTGCAGTACTAGAATAGCAGCAGTTCAATGTGCTAAAGTGGGCATTGCACGCAACACCCACACAATGGTGGGGTACGCATCAAGAAAATTTTGAGGAATGGCGCGGATGTAGAAGGATGAGGTGCCTACGATTTGGGAAACCGCAAATATGACTAGTAGACAAATATGACGGATGAGATGACCCACACAAACACCTCGTGAAATGGACCAAGGTCTATGGGGAAGAGCGATAGCCTGAATGGGTACACATATTCTACTAGACCTTGGATGTCATACCCATGAACTGGTATACTAAAACAGAGCTCTGACATGGTACAGGAAAAATGAGATGTCTTTCATGAGGGATTTTTGTTAACTTTCACATTTGAAGACTGTTGGTCGAATACTATGACGATGCACTGCATGTAGTAAAAGCCTCCATCTTCAAAATACCACAGGAGCCAATGGAAGTACTTCAGCTAGTATGGGCGACATAATTAAGAAGCACCCTAGAGTGTTATAACATGCAGGTGGAAGATGATGATGAGGACCCACGAAATATTAACATCCCAGAAATAGAAGGTTGTCGCAAGCTTCGAGGACCATCAATTGATGATCCTGGCATCACCGCGCCGCTAAAAACAAAGTAGGTAAACATTGGCACAAAAGCGGAGCCAAAGTACGTGATGTTGAGGGACTACTAGGATGATGCTATGCTAGATAAGGTCGCTGAGTTACTCCACGGTTACAAAGACTTGTTCCTAACCAAAATTATGGAATTAAAAGGGATCATTGCAGACTTATGGATGATGAAGATCACTCTGAAATTGGACGCGAAGCCAGTTAAGCAGAGGCCTTCCTGTTTGAATCCAAACTATAAAGAAAAGGTCCGCGATGAATTAGACAAAATGCTCATATCTAGAATTACTGAACCAATAGAAGAATCCGACTGGGTGAGTCCTATGGTAGTGCAGGTGGAAAACAGAAAGGAAAAATAAGAATATGTGTGGACCTCAGGAAGCTTAACGACGCCTTTGTACACGATCCATTCCGGACACCATTCACATATGAAGTATTCGAGAATGTTGGTGGTCAGGAAGCTTACTCATTCACAAATGGCTTCCCAGGGTACCATCAGATCAAGATCGCGTTGGAAGATAGGAGAAAAATGACCTTCACAACAAAATGGGGTTACTTTCAATATACGATTATGCGCTTTGGACTAAAGAACGTGGAAACTATACTTTCACGCATCGTGGTGGCCACATTCAAAGAATACATCCACAAGCTCTTGGAGGTCTATTTGGATTACTAGGCTGCCTTTGGATTAGTTAAACACCATGTAGCAAGCTCACGTTTGATGTTGGATATTTGTCGCCGACACTAGATTGCACTGAACCTTAAGAAGTGCACCTTCCTTGTTCCCTTTGGAAACTTGCTAGGGCATGTGGTCTGCAAACAAGGTCTGATGGTGGACCCTGCAAAGATTGTTGTTATTCTAAATTTGGAAGCACCGCGAAGTGTTAAACAATTGCGTGCTACTTTGGGGCACACTAGCTACTATAGGAAGTTCATAAAAATTTATTCCCAAATAACATCACCGATGGAAATGCTATTGAAGAAGGATGCTACATATTGTTGGAATGATTTTTGCATGAGAATTTTGATGTCCTCAAGAAGAAAATGGCATCTTCTCCCATCCTGGTCTTCCCAAAATGGGACGTGGAATTTCATGTACATGTTGATGCATCGTGTATTGTGTTGGAAGCCATACTCACACAGGAAGGCACAGAGGGCATGCATCACCCAATCGCGTTCGCAAGTCAAAGACTCTCCAAAGCTGAAAAGAACTACTCTACTACTGAGCATGAATGGCTGGAAATGGTGTATGCATTCCAAAAATACTGACACTATTTACCTGGCGAACATTTCAAGATGTATAACGATCATTCTGCATTAAAATACTTGGTGAAAAAGCTTGTGTTGGGGAGGCGCATATGCAGATGGCTTTTACTATTTCAGGAATATGACTTTGAGGTCATCATCAAGCCGGGATGCCTAAATGCAGGACGAGATCACTTGTCAAGAATTGAGATAGGCGAGAAACCAATAAATTTGGAGGAGGGACTACCTAATGCACAACTCTTCACAATGCACATCGCGGATGGCCACTTCAAGGATATAATTCATTTTCTAACATCAAGGACTACACTGAAGGAATACTTAGTCCAAAAGAAGAAGGAATTAGTGGTGCGCACGGCGAATTTTTCTGTCATCGTGGGGCACCTCTACAAAATGGGAAATGATGAGATATTGTGAAGACACACACCTGAATTTGAACGAGCTCAGATCCTCGAGGAAGCACATGGGGGTGCTACAGGAGGACACTATGCAGGACGCGGGACTGCATAGAAGATTCTTCACATTGGGTTATGGTGGCAAACCCTACACCAGGATTTAGAAGCGCATGGTGAGCACCAGTATTGCAGAAGTAATGCTACAACTCCTAGGCTTCTTACTTTACTTCTATCAACCCTGTAGTTCGTAACAAACTTGGAAGCGACGGTGCTGTATACAGAAGTACTAGTTCTTACTGTAGGCTGTCACTTGGTTAGCTGGTGCAAGAACACTAGCAGCTCAAGCCAACTTCTATGGATTCTAGAAGAAGCTCTATATGTGATGAAAGAAAGGAAGGGTTACTCTACAGAGGCTATTCTATTTGCAGAAAGGAAAAGAAGACTAAAATGTAAAGCAAACCTAACAAACCCTACTTAACTGACTAGTCTTACTTTTGCAGAAAGAGACATGAAAAACGATGAAATAAATGCCATTACCTACTATGGAAGTAAACAAAATCTAATCAAGCTATTTCTATAAGTAAATGAGCAAAAAACATATTTTTGGATTTTTATGTATTTTTATGTGAAATTGTCATGCATGTAATTTATTTGATTTCGAATGTGGTAGCAATTAGGTGGTGATGGAGGGAAACTTTTGGATTTGCAGTGGTGTAGGATGGTGTGGATGGGTCTTACGAGGTCCCAAGTGGCCTTCTAGAGGCTTTTCCTACAATCAGACTTCAAAAGGAAGCCTATAGGAAAATCTATAGGAGGCTGCAAGGGATCTACAAGAGATCTACAGGAGGATGCCGAGAGCAGTTTTGGAGGTTTTGAAGGTAGGAAAGTGGGTGGAAAGGGTAGATGAAGACTAGGATGATGTGTTAAGGTGTCTAGGGTCCATCAAGAATGATTAGGAGAGAGAAATATGGTTGGATTTGTTCGAGGAAAGAGAGGAAAGTATATGGAAAAGTGCAGAAGACTAAGGCAGATTTGAAATGAACTCTGGGCGACCTGTGGGGCATAGATCAAAGAGAGGTTGTGATGGCTGATTGGCTAACTTGTTGTGAGAAGAGGTTTGCTGCAAGAGAACTAAAAATCAAACAATAAGGTTAAGCAAGCAAGGAAACTAGATGCATAAAAGAAACAGAATTTTGCATCAAGCTAATCTAAACTCTGATCTAGGAAAGTAAATGCTGAGAAATGATACAATGAGAGAAATCATGGAAGGAAAATTAGTGCAAGATAGAAATGAGCATGTTGAAAGAGATCTAACGCAAAGCATTAACCTTCTAATCAAACTGCAACACTAGAAATTCTATGGAGAAGACAAATTTGTGCTTTTTTGTGGTAGCAAGATGGTCCTGGCCTTAGTTCATGGTCTCAAAGGGAGGAAAGGAGGACGAGGCTCTATTGACGGCCTTTTTGTATCTTCTTTCTATCACTATTCAACCTGCCATAGAAAACTCAAATGGAAACAACCTTCTAAATTACCAAAAGCAACCTATTCTTAACCAAGAAAGAAATTTATCTAACAACAACTAATCCATAAAGTGAAACAAAGCATATAAATACAAAAAATAGGAGCTTGGATACTTAGATTAGGCCCTGACCTAAGAGCTTCAGCCGTCTGAGGTAACTCAATGCTAGCTCAAAAAGGATCTCATCTTTATTATCAAAATAATAATAGGATTACATGAAACTATCAACAAAAGTAAGCTCAAAGTTGAGCAAAGAAAAGCTGCAACAAAAATTTGAAAATTTGGCAGACTTCATAATGAGGCCCTAGGCCTCTCTACTTATACAACTTAAGCTCCCAACAAATTCCTTAAAATAAGGGAGGCTTGGCTTCCAAGACTTGAGTTAAACATAAGTTATCCTCCACTTGCTTAGCTGCCTCCTAGTGCATTGATGTGGTTGTTTGTGCTTCGAGCTGCATGATGGAGAATTCAAAGTGGGGAGTCATAAATTATGGGGATACCATGCTATAATCCTCTCACTTGTCTACTTCAAATTACTGCTACCAATTTTCCATTAAATCTTTGACTTTATCTCCAAAATTGAACAAAATTCTACATTAAACACATATTAGACTCCATGGCATAATGACCAACCCAACTCACTCCATAAGCATAAATATAATAGAAAAACATGCAATAAGCTAAGAGAATGATTGATTAAACTATGTTAGGAGGCAAAATGAGCCCATATAATTACCCATTTATGGGGCTCATCAGTGCACTGTTAGGCCTGCGACATATGTCAAAGGACTGGAAAACCATCATGAAGGGATGAGATGCCACTAAATCCACAAATGACACTGTAGCCATTTGAAAAATGGACAATCAAATTTGTGGGACCAATCAAACCTCAGGAAAAGACGAGTGCACACTACATCATCACCGTGATGGAGTACTTGACACGATGGATGGAAGCACAACCGGTCAAGGACTACACGGCCGCTACGATTGCGATGTTTTTATTAGAAAACATGTTGACATGATTTGGTTGTTCGAAAGTCTTAATGAGTGACCATGGAAGACATTTCATGAATGAAACCATTAGCGCGCTCACAACAGAGTTCTAGGTGTATCATCAACAAAGTACATCATACCACCCACAAGCTAATGGCACAGTAGAGGCATTCAACAAAATATTGGAGATTGCGCTAACCAAAGTATGTAATGCATAGAGAAATGACTGGGACCTGTGCATACCTACCATATTATGGGTGTACAGAACAACATGCAAAAAATTGATAGGACAAACGCTTTTCTAGGTAGTCTATGGCATGCAAGCCATCATGCCAATGGAATACATCGTACCTAGTCTGCGAATAGTAGCACTCACAGGCATGTCAGACCATGAATTCTTGGAAGAAAGGTTCGTACAATTAGAAGATCACGAGGAAGAACAATTTCTGGCGGGATTTCATCAGCAGGTACAAAAGCAGCATGAAAAAGCTTGGCACAATCATCATATCAAGTTACACACCTTCAAGGTAAATGACTTAGTACTGTTGTACGACAGTAAATTTGAAAAATTCCCAAGAAAATTCAAAATGCACTGGCTAGGACCATATGTGGTTAAGGAGGTTACAGACAAAGGTGTCGTCCAGCTAGTTAAACTAACTGGCGAACCCTTCACCGGCAAGGTAAATAATAGTCGCTTGAAGCCCTACACGAGTGTGCTAGCTCTATGACTAACCGACATCAGCATAGTCTTCGTGACTCAAGAAGCCAGACCAGGGCGTGGGACTATAAACACACACAACAGGTGTCGCTACCAAGGTCAAGACACAATTCAACAAGCATGCAGTAGGACTAGCAAACAACAGAACAGTATGTCGCGGACATCCGAGCAGTACAAGACTAGTTGGAGGGGCTCCATGCCAAGATCACCATGCCACCAAAGTGACTCAGGATGAGTCACGATGATTGTAATGGGGGCTTGTTGGGCATGGAATCCCCCTGCAGCAGGTTTTTGGGTCTCAAAGCCCAAGTTTTGGTCAAAGGTTTTGTAAGACTCCGCGAATTGCGGGCGCAAAGCACGCAGTAGAGGTTAAATCCTAGGGTTGTCCACCGTAAAGTCATGCCGGCCTACCCATGGTCTACAAACCATGGGAGTGTATAAAGAGAGTGAGGCTCTAAGTGTAAAGGGAGGGGATTAGAAGAAAAAGAATAGGAACATTTCAAACTTAGAGTCAGATTCGAAGTCTATTGGGTCATAGTAGTAGGAAGAGGCTCTGCAGCTGAGTGCGCAAAGGCTTCGTGGAGTCCCTAGCTGAGTGCGTAGAGTGGTTTCGAGTTTGTAAATGAGATTGAAGATTAAGAAAGACAAGGTTGATTCTAAATACTGTGTATCTAGGTTTCCTCTTACTTTTATGCATTTATACTGTTTGATGATTGCGCGCACTTATATGGATGTTGAATGATAAATAAAAATACTAGGCTCACACAGATAAGTTAAGTACTATAATAATAATGCAACAAGTATAAGGAATCAAGGTAATACTGTCTTCGCGCCGTAAACAGAGCTACGTGAAGGCAGCTTCACAGTTGCAAGGGATAGATACTTGCACAAAGTAGCGTGTGAGAAGGGTCGAACTGCGAACATCCCAAAACTAATTGAGACATCCATAAGGTGCGGAAACCTGGTTCTAGCACCTCCCATACTACCTCGAGTGAGACCTCAGTCCACGCACTATGGACTTTTGCCGAAAGGGCTGGTAATTTCAGAATTTGTTTGGCTAAATCACCTCTAAACCTGGGTGAGGCCGGACGAAGCCAATAGGGAAGTATATTGGAGATATATGGCGAAGCCACACAGTTAGTGGCCAATGCTATGATGCCTCACTGACTCATCCATGCACATGCTTCCTACTCTTTTAGATACAGTGTATATAGGATAGCTACGCATGAGGATGGTTCAACCTCGCGAAGTCAGCCGATGATGGATATTTAGGAGCTCAGACAACAAACGAAAGAGTTGACACCATTACATGCTTGAGCTCGTCATTGCAAAAATTTCTATTTCTGTATCTCTGTCACTTATTTTAGGGAGAGTTGTTTAAATATCCTCAGAACTTTCGTATAATATCTATTTTTCTACTTTATTTTTATTATATAAACCCTTTCACATCTATGAATGAATGGTCTCCAATTTTATAAATAAATTCTTTGAAAGATTGCACTTTTGTACTTTTGAAGCCATCTTAATGAAAACGATTTGACTAGAGCTATTTAATTCATAACGAGAGTTATATGGATCGGGTAGTTCTATCATTTTATATTGAATCTACATCGGGTAGCTCTTGGTTTCTTAGACTCTTCTCAATTTGGGTTCCCAATCAACTCTTGTTATTTGACTATCTCTGTTCATGGATTTTAGCCATTTGAACTCATGCCCGCTTGGTTCCTCTTCTGCCTGTGTTGATTCTCCTTTTGCAGCTGCGCTTGGAGTTCCCTGTTCGATGTCAGCATGAACACTCAGGGAGTGGCCACGTGTCCTCATCGGAACAATGCTAGCCTACTTGTCGATTCATTTCTTCGGTTATGTTTTCGATACGTTCTTTCTCCACCACAGCGGTCAACGGATTCCAAATCGCTTTAGGTCACGTCTTAATTCCCAGTCGATTCCGCTTCTTTCTATTGGGCGCAATCTCAGCCATCCGATCTTGGCTCCTCAAGATCCAACGTCATATGCACGTCGAGCGCGGTTGACTTGCTCAACTAATAACACGCGATCACAGCGGTTTTTCTCTCACCTCCGTTGCCACGAGTCGATCGCTGAGTGGGATCGCTCCGCTCTCTTCCAAAACCTCTTACCGTTCGAGGGCACCCCGATCAAAACCACCAGTTTCCACGGTGTGGGTCCCGCCTTTGTACTTTAGCGCTTTTCATTTTTCTGCCCACAATTCTCTAGCTCCCAGTGTGACCAAGGGCTTAAGGCTCCTCCATTTCGGCCTTGTTTGCCCAACAATGCGCGATTAGCACTAGGCGCTAATCACGCATCAAAAATCACTTCCTTTTCCTAATCCGGGGCTCCCAGGGGCTACTTTGGCCTCCCGCACAATCTCCATGGGCCTCGCTCAGTGCACTTTGACCGAGGTCCTCATCATTCCACACCGGCTGCCATGGCCACTGGTTAAGGGTGTTTTTGATGCTGTTTTGGATTTCATTAGAGATTTGTTTCGTCCCGATATAGTCAAGGTTCTTTGACAGTCGTTTATGGATCCGATTCGGATCATAAGCCTATCAAATGGTCCCTGAATTGGTTGTTCTTAAGGATGTGGAGGCAGATGAACAGGTCTACAAGATTGCCACAGGGGTGTGCGATGCTTGCACAAAGTTGGCTATGGTTTAGCTAGAGTTGAACCTACAAATTACAAATTTACAGTTGAAGGCCCAGCCTTCAACTCCGCCGGAAGTAAAGGAGTGGCATGCAACCACTGTCACAGAGGTAATAGTGGTAGTAGACAGTGTAGTAGCAGAATACACACAACTTTTTGAATAGTCATTCGAGGTCCTGATGAGCTTGCAGGAGGATCCTAATGTACAATGGCTAGAGACAAAGGTGTGAGAACTATAGCAACACTTTGATGAAGTAAAAGGTACAGTGCGAACCGTCGCTCTCATGTAGAGACTAGTGAAGCTGCAGGAGGCC
Organism: Pinus taeda; assembly: GCA_000404065.3. Classification (NCBI taxonomy): domain Eukaryota; kingdom Viridiplantae; phylum Streptophyta; class Pinopsida; order Pinales; family Pinaceae; genus Pinus; species Pinus taeda. Next base: position 11,817 of record APFE031357628.1, read on the forward strand.
AAAGTATTGAAAGAATAGGTAGATGCAACACAGCACAAAGAGGCGGTGATGAAGGTGTGCTTGAAGCCTTGGTTGGATGAGGGTTATTTGGTCAAGGCCTCTAATAAAGGTAAGCTTGTTAATCTGAAAGCAACTCAGCAAAAGTTTCATGCTAGTAATTCAGGACCAACAACAGAGCAATTGGTTGAAGAAGCAAAGCAGGCAGTTTCACAATGCACTATTGAGTTTGTCATCATACAGGTCAAGCTGGGTAGTCTTCACACCAAGATCTCTACGCCCGTAGAGTGACTCGAGGGTGAGTCACCATGTCTGTGTTGGGGTCTTATTGGGAACGGGTTCCGCCAAGCATATTTTTGGGGCTAAAAGCCCATATTTTGGGACAATTTTGTAATAAAGATGTAAAGTCTTCACATTTGTCATCGTGGAGTGCGAACGTGTCAAGAGTCATAAAGGGTTGTCTTCCCTTATTTTGTGAAGTGAAAAGTCGGCTGTAAAGATCCATCCATGGTCCATGGACCTTGGGATTGTATAAAAAGGAGCTAAGTAAGTAAGCTCTAAGTAGTCTTTAGCGGAGAATGAAATGAGGAGTTAAGCGAAGGAGTCTAACTGTTTTGGGCCTTAGCATAAGTAGAGGGTTTGCAGCTAAGTGAGCAGATAGCTAGGGTGGAAGTCTGTAATTGAGTGCGTGAAACCCTACAGTTGTGTTCACGGGGAAGATAGAGTCTATATTAAAGTAAAGATATTAATAAAAATAGAAGTATTCTGTAAATTCTATGTATTTATTTCTTATTAATGCACCTGATTATATTGTGTTTTGGGTCTAATTTACAATGTTCATGTGATGCGCAAATATATGTGATTGTGTTGGTTAATTGAATGAAAGTAAGGATATCATTTTATGTGGCGCTAACTATGATTGATTAGTAAGATAAGTAACACACTTGAGATAACTTGGGAACCTCTATAATACACCCTCATAGATGCGCAAAAGTACCTGGAGCATGGGTTATGGCTGTGCAAAGGTCAATCGTACACCTTCACAAAGGTACTAAAGGGCGGAATAATGGGTAGACTTACACAGCCCTAAAGCTTGGTAACCTACACAGGAGTAGGTATAAACTGACATCACGACCATCTCAAGGTGCAGAAACTTGGTTCCAGCATCCCCCCATATTGTTCCAGGTGATACTTTGGTCCACGCTCCGTGGGCTGATGCCGAAAGGGCCAGTAGTGTAGGGATTTGTTTGGCTAACTAACATTGATGGGTTAGGCCCCACAAAGCCAACAAGAAAGACATCCTATTGGGTGTTCATTTGGGCTATTATGGCTAAAGGAAGTTGGCAAAGGCAATGGAGAAGGCTTTGGAAAGGAAAAATGACATTTTTGGCACATTTATTTATGAAAATAATGGAAATTAGGAGGAAAGGAAGGTGAAAGGTCACACTTTTCATGTGAGGAGGAAGATGAAGGACAATAATGGAAAATGAAGAAAATAGAGGCGTCATTGATAAAAAGGATTATGAGGATCATTTGGCAAATTTTTTCTCAAGTTTTGCATTGGATCAAGAAAGGAAAAGAGGGAAAGAAGAAGGGAGAAAGAAAGGGAGAGAAGGATCAAGCAACTACATTAAGATTATTTGTAGGTATTAATTTGCATGTGTTATTTCCTTGCTATATTTGGCATGCATGGTATTTCATGTGGTTATTTTCTATCATGACATGGAATTTTCTAGGTTTGACTATGTTTTCATCCTAGCCTTTCCATTTCCAGATAGCCTTAATGAGATTGGTTCTCATATTTCAGTTGAGCTAGATTACCAGATGGATTCGAAGCTGAGTGAGGTGGATCTATGAAATGAAAAACACATGGCCTAGAGGTCCCTCAACCGGACTGTAGATCACGGTAAATATACTGGCCTAGTAACCCATGAGCCAGACTATGGGTTGCGATAAATCCAAGATTGTGTGCCTAGGTGGGCCTAAGAATCCTTGCTAGTGAATAGTAGGATATACTATACAGACAAGAGGTGGGTTTCTCTTCGTTGGGCCTAGTAGTCCTGAAATGGGATGTACGGTAAGACTTCGAGAGTGGATCTCTTTATAGGGCCTAGTGATCCCTAGATGAGACTATGGATTATGATAAAGCCTAAGAGAGTAGGAGATACTAAAATTCCTCATGGTGTAGGTGGAGAACTTTAGTAGCATCCATGATCATTTGTTTTTTCTTGGTTGGTTATGAGTCTGTTGTGATATTCAACAACCACCCATTTATTTATATATAAATGTCTTAGGAAATTGTTTTATAAAGAAATGGGGTCCCTTAAAAGATTAAAAAACATAAAAAAAAATAGCATTGTTTAGGGTTTTCCTGAAAGAAAGAATTTGATTTTTAAATAAACAAATCCAATTAGATCCAAACAACTTGAATAAATTCTGACTTAAAGAAAATCTCGATGATATCGCATATCACAAAGTCCCAAAGAAACAATGCTTTGTTTTTACCCTTTCAAAACTTGCATTGCGATAAAGAATAGCCTCCGAGAACCTAGCATGTCTATTCCTTAAAAGGCTTAAGTATTCACAAAATCACTTCATGAAGGAACTTGCTCGCATCGCAATCTTATAACAAAAATGATACACAAAAAGGCAAGGGAACACTCCCATCGCGAAATCCGACAGGCACACTAATCCTAATAAAACAATGAACACAATATATAAACATATCGCGTATAGTTAAATCATATATTATCAAAAATATCCCCACTTGTTTCACTTCCAATTCCTCACGATTGCAGTAAAGCTATTTCTTAAAAGTTTCGCTTAAAGAAAATCATAAGATGGAATAACTAAAAGAAAAAGTGTACTTGTTAATAATCCGTTGGGCCCGCTATAATTCCACGTCATGTCTTGTGATTTCACAATCACATGAAGCCTTTGGCCATATCCATTCACCTCTACTCCTAAAACCTCTAACTGCGAATTTCGATTATCGCATCACACATCTCCCATACCCAACGAAATGATATAGTGATATCACTATCGCATATTGGTAGAGTACATGGAAATAAGTGTTGTTTAGCATTTGAAAAGGTTTTTGTGATGTTATATATTAATGGATAATAAATAACCATGAGAAGCCATGATTTCAGTTATTTAAGAATTCTAACGGTATCTATGATTTCAAATCCAAAGGTGATTTGGTAGCCTGTATAGATTGATACGCATTTAAACTTTCCTTCCATCATTTCAAAGCCATGTATGTTTGTATGTTCTACATTTCACACCTATTTTTCTTCATTCCTCTATGTTCTCAATTGTAGGTTTAGCTCGAGAAAGAACAATATAACAAGGTGACTAAATCAAAGAAAGGAAAGAAAATCATGGAGGCTTCACAATCTTTTGCTTCTGATGTAGCATAAATGCCCCAATTTTCTCATATATGACATGCACAATCAACAACGGTACTTCCTCATGGGAAACCATGTACCAATTGCTAGAGAGAAAGGGTCCTAAGATAATTCAAAGAGTAGAAACAACAAACCCTACTACCTCTTCTGAAGCCTCCCACTTTGAAGCTACAATCTCTTCTCTTCATAGAATTGTTGTTAGACTCAAGATTCTTCCTTACACAGATATGGTAAAATGAATAATTGAATATATTAAGATTATAGATCGGACATTCCAGACTTCAAGGAAAATAGTTATAGGATCCTTCACAACAAAAGACTTGAAGAGAATGTATCATGTACCAGACCCATAGAAGGTATATGAAAAAGTCTTTATTGAGAAATTTGCAAGTGGAAATGATGTTCCATCAGACCCAATTAAATAATGGAGGTCCAAATTGAACAAACACAAGCATGAGAAATTGGGTATGTATTCTATATTGTCTCTCGCTACTCCCTATTCTTATATCACAAAAATGATGTGTATATTTTTTGGTCATGTTGATACAGCTAATTTTTCTATTGAGTGGGTTCCCCTAATTTATGTAGAAGTAAATTATTTTATAATGGATTGGGGCACTAGCCTGTCCAATAATATTTCTTCCCAAATCCCGGAGTTTAGACAACACTGGTATGTCTCTACTAGAGTAGGTCCACCATTTTTAATGAGTTCATACATAAGGGATAAAGTCTGTTTCACTTCCTATTTCCCAACCATGGGGTGGAAATGGACCATTCAATATCCCACCCCCATCCATATATACCATAATATCCTATGGGAATCTAATTTCCACACCCATTTCTATAAGATTTTCAATTGAATTATGCTACCGATCCACCAAGCCATTTTTGACAAAAGGGCCTCAAGATTGTCTGATGAGGCCAAAATTGATTTTATAGCAATAGATAGGTGGTTTGGAGAAGAAAGTTTTACTTATGTCTGAGTGTATGGAAGCCTAGCACCTCCCCATCTTCTCCCATTGTATGTCCCAAACAAATTTCTTCATAGGGAGACTTCCTACCAAACTATATGGGATGGGCTAGCCAACACCTTAAAAGAATCTAAGAAGTCTCTTTGGCCTTCATTTCCCCTCCAATTTGGTGTTTATGAATTACATGATTTCAATCATGTTGTGCTTGAAATCGATCATATTACATGTTTAAAACTTTCCACCATTCCTAGCAGTCAGTTTGACCTAAATAAATTTGCACATAACTTCACTCCTTAAGTGAAAATTAGATAGTTCAGCCATGAGGATAATGGTTATGACGACTTGTTTGAGTGTGCTGAGATGTTTTCATAAGTGCAACATTTGGCTACTTTGAAACTTGATCCACAAAGTCTAGCTCAATTCCACCAGTACAGGAGGAAAATACTACAAAATTTCCCTTTGGATCTGTTAAATATCCCTTAGGCAATTATCCAAGAGGAGTAGGGTTTGGACCAAGATTTAGGAAAGGGCTCAGAATAAGGTTTCGAGTATAATTTAGATAAAAAAATGGAATAGATATCCGAGATGAATTCAGGATAGAAATCAGCATAAGGCTCAGAATAAGGTTTAGAGCATGATTCAGAACAGGGCTCAGAGCACAACTTAGAGAAGAGTCCAGAAAAGGATACTGAAAAGAAATTAGAAACTTTTCCAAGGAGATAGAAGTGGAATATGTGTCCATAGAATTACATACAGATGAATCTCCTTTAAAGAATTAGCTGGATGAGGCATGGAAACAATTTGACCAGTAGATTAGAGGACAGCAAGCGGAAAAATATGTTGAAATGGAAACAACATTCAACACACCTGAAAACACTAGATAGAGCTCGCTTACCAGAAGGGCTACTAACAAAGTTGTCACTATAGAGGAAGTTGAGATCATCCCAACCTTCCCTTCTTCTGAAATCATTCTCAGGGTGGAATAAATCCCTCCTCTTCATGTCTTTTATAGTCACAAGCATTAGGCTATGGTAAAAAGATATAGGAAAAGGAGGAGAATAGAATAGTCATCAACAATCATTCCTGACAATGAACCTATGGATGTAGTTTGGAAGGATACCCCCATGGATCCTTCAGAAAGTTTGACAAAATTATCATATTTTTCTGGTGCTTAGGCATATGCTATTATTGAAAAGCCAGTCGAAGTCAGACAATTGGTAAGGGAGAAAGAAGAGAGAATACAACAGCTAGAAAAGCAGTTGGCGGAAGAGATACAAAATGTTGATCATCAAATGAAAATTCAAATGTCCAAAATACAACAGAGCCTTAACCAATTGAAGCTACAGTATCATTCATAAACAAGTGCTAAGGATATCTAGATAGAACTACAGTTTTCATTGGATCAGTTGAAGGATAATCCTAAGGTTGAGGAATTTATAAAGGAAGCATTAGAGCTCAACCCTTTGTTATCAAGGTAACAAGCAACACTTTGTCAAAAGTTGTCTATAATCAATCTAATATGCAAGACAAGTGATTCACTAATGAATCAAGCATACGATATGAGGGTGACTTTTAATGAGATTGATGATAATATCTAGGGATACAAAACATGGTAGAATATTCCAGAGGGCAGAGCAATAGATATTCCGAGGATAGAGGAATCACATAATGAAATCCTCTTTACCGATTGGGGCATTCGACTAAAGCGAGTAGAAAGAGAAGTTTCTAGAGCAGCCAATGACGCAAATAATATCATTAAAAACATCAATGATAATAGTCCACTTGGGAGTCTCCCTGACATCAGAGTCCTGGAAACACAATGGAAAGAAAATTCAAAAGTGAGGGAAGAGGAAATTAAAAATCTGACCAAACTAGACTCAAAAGTATATTCGAGATATATGGTGAAGCCACATAGTCAGTGTCTAATGCTACACTACCTCGATGACTCATCCATGCATATGCTTCCTACTCTTTCAGATGTAGTGTATACAGGACAGTTGTGCATGAGGATAGGTCAACCTCCCGAAGTCAAGTGGATGATGGATATTTACGAGCTTAGAAAACAAAAGAAACAGTAAACACCATTACATCCTTGAGGTTGTCATTGCAATAGTTTCTATTTATGTATTTATGTCACTTATTTTAAGGAGAGTTGCTTAAACCTCCTCTGGACTTTCATGTAATACCTATTTTTGTACTTTATTTTTATTATATAAACCTTTTCATGTCTATGAAGAAATGTTCACCAAGTTTAAAAAGAAATTCTTTAAAATATTGCACTTTTGTATGTTTAAAGTTTGTTTTAGTATAATGATTGGATCAAAGTGTTGAAGTTTTGTAAAGAAGGCTTTGGAAGCTTTCACTTTTGTACTTTCGAAACCATCTCAATGAAAAAGACTGGATTGGAGCTATTTACTTCATGAATAGAGGTATATGCATCGGGTACTTTATGAATTGATAGCCATTTCTATTTGTATTGTCTGTGATATGTATCTCTTTTAATGCAGTTTTTTATCCATTCACTTCTGAAAATGCTAGGATTGTCATCCTTAATACATATATCAGCAATGTTTGAACAATATTTTATACATCCCAAATAATAAATAGATAGGTTAAATATACATGTATTCCAATTGAAAAACACCACATCTATCACTTAGTTTTGGTCATAAACACCCAATCCATCCTATCAAATTTCTATTGGGAAATTGGTCCCATTATATCCAATCAGAGCCACTCCAAACAGATAAGGGACGATATTCAAGTTCCCAACTGCATGGTTTTCTCCCATGTTTTTGCAACATTTTTTAAGGCTTCGACATTTTTCCACTAGAAGAAGGCCATCAAATATGAAGGGAAAAGAGAACTCAATCTAAATTAACAATTCATTCCAATAGTTAGTCCCACTCAAGATCAGCTCCAACTTCTATATCCTCATCTAAAACTCCTATTTCCATATCAGAAGTTGAGAAATCACCTCCAAGATCTCCTAGTACGTTTCCTGAAGCACCTTATTCAGATTATAATTCTAAATCACTTGAGGTCCAGACTTTAATAAAGAAATTGGGAGAAATATCTATTTCAATAAAAATGTTTGTGCCATGTGAAGCTTCTAAAGGAATTATAACTTCTATTTTGTAGCCTACTTGGATTCTAACTCGTTCTCAAATCGAAAAGCTTGGAGTTCCTCCATTTGAAATTCCTCTTCCTTCTTTCCGAAAGAAGACTAAGAAATCCGAGTCGCAGACATAAACTAGTGAGGTTTTATCAAATTCCCCTCCAAAAACACCTTCATTCCCTCCATTCATTTATGTTAATACTCCTTCTTCTCAAGATACTAGTGCTAGTTCAATCCAGAACTAATACACAATATCCACTTCCTCCAAAAATCAAATAATGGTGGGAAGACAACAACAACAACCACAACAACCACCACCATTCAGACCATAGGCCAATCCTAGAGCTATGCAGATGGAAACACCTATCCATGATCTACCTAAGTAACCTGAATGATGGCTACCAAAATTTAATCCTAATGATGGATTACCTACTGAAGAGAATCTCTATAATTATATGTTAGAAATTAATGTTAATGGAGTAGTTGATGAAGACTATGTAGTAAGATTATTTCCCTACACTCTCTAAGTATCAACAAGTTCATGGTGTTTCTCATAACCATCAGGGTCTATTATTAATTGGGACATGTTTGAAGAAAAATTCTTAGTTAAATTTGGTGATGACTGCACAATAGCATCTCTTATTAATGATCTTTATAATTTAAAATCTAAGTCAGGTGAAAAGATTAAGGATTTCAATTCTAGATTCAATAAACCACTAAACAAAATCACAACCACATGAAGCCCTAGTGTTGATGTCCATATATAGTGGTATATTTATTCTCTTCCTTCCAATATAATATCTTTTGCAGATAGATCCAATAAGGCCACTTTAGTAGAAAACATGAAAGAATCCCTATTTGTAGAAAAGAGAATAGTTGCATTGGAAAAGAAGATAACCCAGGAAGATAGAAAGATGAAAAGGGTCACATTTAAGGATGAATCAAAGGAGAAAGCCCCTAAGGATCCTTTTTATCTTGAAGTCTTACAAAAATACCTTAAAACCATGTCAAATGACATGGTAGAAATCAAGAAATAGGTAGTTGAATTCTCTTCTGAGAAAACTTTTAGATCCTTCAAGAGGAATCTGACAACTAATGATCAACCTCCAAACACAATATCCAATGCTGAATCTGATTTAGATGAAGATGAAGAAGAAACTGTATTATTTTATGATGAGAGTGAAGATAAAAAATTGGTTGAAGTACATGGAATGTGGGATTTTATCCTTCCTTCTTCTGATGATGAGGATGAGCAAGAAGCTTTACCTGTTGGCACTAGGAGTAAAGGCCCTGTTGATTCAACACAATCATCTCAAAAGAAAAAGCTCTCAACCTCTACTACTAATGATAAAATGGTCAGTAAAAAGTCTTCTCCTAAATCTCCTCAACCAACTTCGTCCTCATCTAATCCCCCATATGCATCTACAACCTTCGTAGTTGTTGATCTCATGGAATATAACATAGTGGAGGACATCAAGAAAGATAGAGTGAATATCTCTCTTCATGAGCTCAGTAAGCTTAAACATCAGTAGAAGTTATTGCTGAAAGATTTGAATGCAATTTTCCCTTCTCCTCTTCCTGTTGCTTTCATATCCCAAGGTTCATAGGAATGGAAAATCCTCCCATTGATTCATGAAATAAGGTTGATCCTACTAATGCTATCTTAATTGGTGACATATCTAACTCACATACACCCCCTTTCCTCTTGACTTATGAAATCTTCAATAAAAATATGCACAATTTCTTAATAGACTCAGGGGCCTCTTCAAACATTTTTCCACGAACATTCTGCACCAAAATTAAATGTTTCACCCCAAAATTATGTTGTTCACATTGTGCAAATTGATGGAACAAAAGTTGAAGTCTTAGGGCAAATGAATTCAGTCACCATTACACTTTCTTCTAATCCAAAGGTTTTTCAGGTAATTGGCATACTAGTTGTTGATATTCCCGAATTTTATGGTTTAATTCTTAGCATAGACTAGTCTAAGAAACTTCATTTCTATTTTGCAAGAGATTGGCCTCACATGTGGCTCCCTTACAAGGGAAAGCCAAATCAAATCATAATTGACGAAGAAAAACATTTGAAGGACATTGTATTTGATTTTGAAATTGAAAATGAGAATGTAGCTTTTAACCATAATATCATTTGAAACTACTCCGTTGAGTAAGTTTTAGGAAATTTCAATGAAGAAAAGTCACCTTTTTTGGATAACTTTGTTACTTCCTAAATTGAGAACTTTTCTCAAATGGATTCTTCCAGATGCATAAATATTGTAGATAACCATTAATTAAAACTTTATTTTGGACTTTATATTTTGATGGACTAAATCCAATGATATTGTAGGAGCTAGTTGTATATTAATCAATCTAGAAGGACAAAAAACCATGCTAGTATGTTGGTTAGAATTTGAATGCAAAAATAATACTGCTGACTATGATTTACTGATTCAACGCTTATATAAAGAAATAGGCCTTGAGATCAAATATCTTCAACTTTGTGGAGATTATGAGATAGTTATCAAACAAATAAGAAACAATATTCTTTGTCTCTCTCGACATTTAAAACATTACCAATCATTAGTCTAGGATCTTACTTCAAATTTTTTAGCATTCAACATATCTCCTATCATTAGACTTCAAAATGCAATTGTTGACCTTCTAGCTAACATAGAATCCAAGCTTATACCATCATAGGATTACAGTCCAGATAGGTTTTCTATAGAATTAATTTTTGAACCATCCATTCTCGATAATGTTACCAATTGGTGAGTGTTTAATGACGTCAAAGATATCCTAAGATTTTTAACATTTGAAGGATCATATGAGGATCAGATAATTAATGAAATTAAGCATGATAATTAGTTGAAACAAAAGTCCAATGAGAATCCCATACCTAAATCTATAGTAAAACATGAAGATATTTATGATTTAAAAGAAACATTTAAGAAGGTTACAAATTCTAAACTCCAAAGTTCAAGCTTAAGGTTTGAACTAGTAAACCTTAGGACTGATATCAAACCTAAAAACATCAATCTAGGACTTGGTCTCTCACCTTATGAGAGATCAGCCTTTATTCATTTGTTGAAAAGGTATAAATGCATCTTTGCTTGGAGCTACGACGATCTTAAAATGTATGATACCTCCATCATACATCAAACTATTCCCATGATATTCAATGACAAACCAATACATCATAAATTCAAGAAAATTCACCCCAATATAGAAATTCAAATCAAGTCTGAGCTAAATAAACTCCTTAAAGCCAAGATTATCTTTCCTGTTAGGCATTCAAAATGGGTTTCAAACTTAGTACATATCATGGAGAAGAATGGTGACATTCACATCTGTATATACTTTAGAAATCTCAATATAGTTTGTGAGAAGGACAATTTCCCATTACCGACTATGGAGCCAATATTGCAATTAGTAGCCGGTTTAGAACTAATGTCTTTTCTTGATGGATTTTTAGGATATAATCAAATCCTGATTCATCCAGATGATAGATTAAAGACTACGTTCAAGACTAAATGGGGAACCTATGCCTACTAGAAAATTCATTTTGGTTTAATTAACGTAGGGGAAACTTTCCAAAGAGCTATGCATATATTTCAAGGGCCTGATAAAAAAAATTGTTGTCACTTACTTGGATGACATAATTGTTTAGTCGAAAAATGGAAATGACCATTTACATGACTTCAAGCAGATCTTTGAATGTTGCTAGAAGCATGGAATTTCATTAAATCCAAAGAAATCTTATTTTTCTCTCGATGAAGGTAATATTTTAGGCTTTATTGTATCCAAAAAAGGCATTTGTATTGATCTAGACAGAGTAAAGGAATTTGTTGAAATTCCTTTGCTCCACAAAAAAAAATCGATGCAGTCCTTTCTAGGTCAAATAAATTTTGTTAAAATATTTGTCCCTGACTTTTCCCAAATTGTTTCACCATTACAAACCATGATTAAGAAAAATTGAATCTTTAAATGGCGACATAATGAAAGAGAAGCTTTTGATTTAATCAAACAAGCCATTATGAATGTCCCCTGTTTAACAACTACAAATGTTTCTAATAATTTCATCTTGTGTACATTTTCTTCTCAAACATCTTACGCTATTGTTCTAACACAACTTAATGATCAAGAAATTGAACCACCCATCTCTTTCTTTAGCTCGAATTTTCAAGGTGTTGAACTAAATTATTCAGAGGTGGAAAAGAAAGCTTTTTCTGTTCTCAAATATATAAAGCACTTTAGGCCTTTTCCACTAAAAATGCACACTAAAATAATAGTCCCATTCTCAGCAGTGATACAATTACTTACGCAAAGGGAAGTAGCAGAAAAAAGGGAAAATTGGGTAACAAGTCTGCAATAATATGATATTGACACTAAACCAGCCAAAATTGTCAAAGGACAAGGTTTTTTCAGATTGATTACAAGGTCCTCCAACCTACCAACAGATGATGACTTAGGTAGTATTGTACACCTATCTCGGGTAAGCCTAAATGATTTGGAATCCCAATTGTTGAACTCATTTTCTATTTGAAAAATGGATATGCTCCCCCAAAACTCAATCGCAAAAGGTAAAGGGCTTTAATATTAAAATAAAATCAATATGAAATCATTGATGATGTGTTATTCAGGAGAAATTATGATTGTGTATTATTAAGATGCCTTGAAAAGTATGAAACACAAAAGGTTTTGTAGGAACTCCACGATGGACCAGTTGGTGGACATTTTGAAGGAGATACCACTGCACATAAGATCCTGCATGTTGGGTACTATTGGCCAAATTTGTTCAAGGATAGCCATGAAAACGTGAGTAAATGAAAAATATGTCAAACTACTACTTGAAGACAATGGAAACTTGCCTTACCTTTGCAACCAGTCAACGTTGAACAACCTTATCAACAATGGGGATTGTATATTATAGTTGAGATTGTTCCTCATTCCTGAAAGCAGCATAAGTATATCCTTATAGCCACATACTATTTTACTAAATAGGTGGAAGAAATTCCACTAAAGGTATCCAATTCTAATACTATCATTGAATTCATCTATCAGTCTAGATTTGGCTTACCAATTACACTTATGTTTGATAATGCATCATACTTATCAGGAAATAATATGGCTGAATTTTCTCTTAAGAGGGACTTTAAACTTAAATAATCTACTAACTACTACCCCCCAAGGAAACCATTTAGTAGAATCAACCAACAAGAACCTCATAAGAATTCTTAAAAAACTGTTGATCAGAGCCAAAATAATTGGCATAAATCCTTGACATTTGTCTTATAGGCAGATTGAATAACTCAAAAGGCCTCAATAGGCACTTCTCCATTCAATCTAGCATATGAGAAAGAGGCTATCATCCCTTCAAATCTAGCTCTTCCCCCATTAGCCCTAGTCCAATTTATCAAAGAAACACTTTCTTCTCCTTTACAACTAAGACTATCTTAAATTCTTAAACTAGAAGAAGAAAGGGAGAAAGCCAAACTTACAGATACTCACCATCAACAACTATTTAAATCTTATTTTCATGCAAGTTCTGTTTCCACAAAATATTTCCAAATTGGAGATGTTGTCCTTAAATGGGACAAGGCACATGAGGAAAAAGGAAAGCGTACTAAATTCCATAAAATGTGGCTTGGACCATTTCAAATTGTTGAAAAAATAGGCCCATCAACATTCATATTGCAAGATTTATCGGGAAAGAGAGATTATCTTCCTATCAATGGGCTTATCTTGAAAAAAATTATTTTCTCATATTATATCTTCTGTTGTAATATTATTGCATTTACTTTTTAGTTCTCTTAGAAAATAATGTTAAATAACATTACTTTTGGATTTTCAATAAAAATCTCTTAAAAACATTTTATGATCTTTTTCTTTGAAAGTAGGAATTCTTAAGGAAATGATCGCAACATTTGAAAATTAGATAATATCATAAAACTCTGAAATTTTCTTTTCCATTGAAGTTGTAAATTCTTCGAAAACCTCAACTTTATAAAATCCTTTTACTCTATTATCAGTCAAGAAAGGTTGTCTTTAACAATGTGAAGAATTTTTATAGCTAATCATGTCCAACTATAAAATTGTCATCCAAAACTCTTAAGGTGTCAATGATTCTCCCCATCCATTAACTTTACTATTTTTAGAATGTAATTCAAAAATATATTAACATTAAAAGATAAGGAGTCTAATCACGAGCTTGCTTACCATGTCCATAGGGAAATAATATATTGGCATTACCAACACTAAATAGCAAACCAGGGTAATGGCTTATGATTAATCATAATACAAAGGGGTTGCATCACGAGCCAAGTTTTTCAGTTCAATTACAACTAGTGAATGGCATTGTCACTTTCTATTCAACAAACTAGGACAATGGATTTTAGGGAATTTAGAGAAAAGTTAATAAATAATAAATAATGAAATATATATATAATATCTATATATCTATATATATATATATATATATATATATATATAATATATATATATATAATATATGCTTTTGAAATTATCTCAAAACACTGCACCCTTAGATAGATGGGATTCTGAATCATTGGTGGTTAAAATGTAACCTTGTCGAGGTTATGATCACTTGCTGGCAACAGTGGCACTACCTATGACAAATGAGTATATTAAAAATACCAAGCTGTAAAAATTCCCCTACTTTATATTTACAACTAATTAAAGATTGATATAGACAAAAAGTATTTTCATCTATAAGCAGATATAAAAATAATTATGATTAAGTGAGTTTTTATATTCAAAGCAATGTTGCTTGTCTAAATATTTTGAAAATACTTTTCCTTTCCTGAATTATTTTCACTTAGAAAAGTTTTAGAAATTTCATTATTATAAATTAGAGATAATTGGTTCTTCCAGTGAATCCCCAATTGTTGTGATATGCAACAACCCCCCATTTATTTATATATAAATGTCTTAGGAAATTATTGTATAAATAAATGGGGACCGTTAAAATTTTAAAAACATAGGAAAATAACATAGTTTATGGTTTTTTTGAAAGAAAAATTTTGATTTTTGAATAAACAAATGCAATCGGACCCAAACAACTTGAATAAATCCTTCCTTAAAGAAAATCTCGATGATATTGCATATTGCAAAGTCTCAAAGAAACAACTCTTTGTTTTTACCCTTTCAAAACATGCAATGCGATAAAGAATAGCCCCCAAGAACCTAGCATGGCTATTCCTTAAAAGGCTTAAGTATTCACAAAATCACTTCACGGTAGAACTTGCTCACATTGCAATCTTATAGCAAAAGAGATATATGAAAAGGTAGGGGAACACTCCCATTGCGAAATGCGATAAGTGAACCGAACTTGATAAAACAATGAACATAGTATGTAAACATATCCCATCTGATTAAATTACTAATTATCAAAAAGCTCCCCACTTGTTTCACTTTTGATTCCTCCCGATTGTGGTAAAGCTATTTCTTGAAAGGCGCCCTTAAAGAAAATCATAAGACTAAATAACTAAAAACAAAATCCATGCTTGTTAATAATACATTGGGCCCACTATAATGCCACGTCATGTCTTTTGATTTCACAATCACACAAAGCCTTTGGCCATATGCATTCACCTCTACTCCAGAAACCTCTGATTGCGATATTATGATTATCGCATTGCACATCTCCCATACCCAATGAAATGATATAGCGATATTACTATAGCATATCGGCAAAGTGCATGAAAATAAGTTTTGTTTAACATTTGAAAAGGTTTTTGCGAAGAGATATATTAACAGATAATAAATAACCACGTGAAGCCATGATTTCAGTTATTTATGATTTCAAAGCCCATGGTGATTTGATGGCCTATATAGATTGGTTTGCATTTAAACTTTCCTTCCCATCATTTCAAAGCCTTGTACGTTTGTATGTTTTTTCATTTCACACCTAATTCTCTTCATTCCTCTGTGTTCTCAGTTGTAGGTTTAGCCTGAGAAATAATAGTTTAACAAGATGACTAAGTCGAAGAAAGGAGAGAAAACCATGGAGGATTCACAATCTTCTATTTCTGATGTAACATAAATGCCCCCACTTTTCTCAGATACGACATGCACAATCGACAACAGTGCTTCCTCATGGGAAACTGTGTACCAATTGCTAGAGAGTGAGGTTCATAAGATAATTCAAAGAGTAGAAAGAACATATGCTACTACCTCTTTTGAAGCCTCCCACTTTGAAGCTGCAAGATCTTTTCTTTGTAGAATATCTGCTAGATGCAAGATTATTCCTTACACTGATATGGTAAAATGGATAATGTAAAATATCAACATTACCGATCAAGCATTCCAACTTCAAGCAAAACAATTATATGATCCTTCACAGGAGAATACTTGAAGAGAATCTATCATGTACCGGACCCAGAGAAGTTATATGAAAAAGCCTTTCTTGAGAAATTTGCAAGTGAAAATGACATGCCATCAGAACCAATTAAACAATGGGCATCCAACTCAAACAAACATAAGCATCAAAAATTAGGTATGTATTCTATATCGCCTGTCACTGCTCTGTATTCTTATATCGTAGCTATGATGTGTATATTTTTTGCGCACGATGATACAACTAATTTCTCTGGTGAGTGGATTCCCCTAACTTATGCAATAGTAAATTATTTTCTAATGGATTGGGGCACTATCTTGTCTAATAATATTGCTTCCCAAATCTTGGAGTTTAGACAACATTGATATGTCTCTACTAGAGTAGTCCCAACATTTTTCATGAGTGCCTACATAATGAATGCAGTCTGTTTCACTACCCATTTCCTAACCATGGGGTGGAAATGGACCATTCAAGATCCCACCCCCATCCATATATACTATAAACTCCAGTGAGAATCCAATTTCCACACCCATTTCTATAATATTTTCCAAGGAATTATGCTACCCATCCACCAAGTCATTTTTTACAAAAGGGCCTCAATATTTTCTGATGAGGCCAAAATTGATTTTATAGAAATAGGTAGGTGGCTTGGAGAAGAACTGCATAATTATGCACGAGTCTAGGGATGCCTAGCACCTCCCCATATTCTCTCATTCTATGTCCTAGACAAATTAGTTGTTAGGGAGATTGCCTACCAAACTGTAGGGAATGGGCTAATTGGGACCCTGAAAAAATCTAAGAGGTCTCTTTGGCCTTCCTTCCCCTCAAATGTGGTGTTTATGCATTACATGAATTTAAGCATGATGCACTTCAAATCGATCATATTACATTTTTAAAACTTGGCACCATTCCTGACAAATAGTTTGACCTGAATGAAGTTGCACATAAATTCACTGCTCAAGTGAAAATTAGACAGTTCAGCCATGAGGATAATGATCACCATGACATGTTTGAGTCCACTGAGATGTTTTCACAAGTGCAACATTTGGCTACTTTGAAACTGGATCCACAAAGGCTAGCTCAATTCCACTAGTACAAGAGGAGAATACTATAAAATGTCCCTTTGGATCTGTTGAAGATCTCTCAACCAATTATTCAAGACAAGTAGGGCTCAGATCAAGATTCAGGAAAGGGCTCAGAACAAGGTTCCAAGCATAATTTAGATCAAAAATTAGAACAGAGTTCCTAGCAGAATCCAAGACAAAAATTGGCACAAGGCTCGTAATAAGGTTGGGAAAATGATTCAGAACAGGGCTCAGAGCACAACTTAGAAAAGAGTCCAGAAAAGGATACTAAAAAGAAATCAGAAAAAGCTTCCAATGAGGTATAAGTGGAAGACATATCCATAAAATTACATACAGATGAATCTCCTTTCAAGAATTAGTTGAATGAGGCATGGAAACAATTTAACCATCATCTTAGAGGATAGCAAGTGGAAAAATATGTTGAAATGGAAACAACATTCAACACACCCGAAAACACTAGACAAAGCTCTCTTACTGGAAGGGTTACTGAAATTTTTTTCCCTATAGAGGAAGTTGAGATAATCCCAGCCTTCACTTCATCTAAAATCATTCTCAGGGTGGAAGAAATCCCTCCTCTTGATGTCTTTTACAGCCCCAAGCATCGGGCTTTGTTAAAAAGGCAGAGGAAAAGGAGGAGAAAAGAATAGTCCTCAACAACAATTCTTGACAATGAACCTATGGGTATCGTATGGAAGGATACCCCCATGGATTCTTCAGAAAATTTGAGAAAATTATCACAGTTCGCAAGTGACTATGCATCTGCTACTATTGACAAGGCACCCAAACTTGGACAATCGGTAAGGGAGAAAGAAGAGAGTATACAACAGCTAGAGCAGCAGCTTCCAAAAGCGAGACAAAATTTTGATCATCAAATGAAAATTCAAATGTCCCAATTACAACAAAGCTTCAACCAATTGAAGCTCCAGTATTAGGCAAAAAAAAGTGTTAAGGATAGTGAGATATAACAGCTATAGTGTTCATTGGACCAATTCAAGGATAATCCTAAGGTTGAGGATTTTATAAAGGAACCATTAGAGCTAAACTCTTTGTTATCAAGGAAACACGAAACCTTTTTTCAAAAGATGTTTATCATCAATCCAATGTCCAATACTAGTGATTCATTAATGAATCAAGCATCCGATTTGAGGGTGACTTTTAATGAGATTGATGATAAGATATCGGGATACATAAGATGGCAATACACTCCAGACTGTAGAGCAACAAATCTTCCCAGGATAGAGGAATCACATAAGGAAATCCTCTTTACCGATTGGGACATTCGACTGAAGCAAGCAGAAAGAGCAGTTTCTAGAGCAACTGATGCTGCAAATAATATCATTGAAACCATCAATGATAATTTTCACAATGCTAACTTAATACAGGAATGCCCACCTACAAGTCTCCCTGACATTAAAGTATTGGCAACACAATGACAAGAAACTTCAAAAGCGAGGGAAGAGGCAATTAAATAGCTGACCAAACTAAACAGTGAATGTTGGGCATGGAATCCCCCCACAGCAGGTTTTTGGGGCTCAAAGCCCAAATTTTGGTCAAAGTTTTTGTAAGACTCCGTGAATTGCGGGCACGGAGCACGAAGTATAGGTTAATTCATAGGGTTGTCCACCCTAAAGTAATGTAATGTAATGTAGAGTCATGTCGACCTACCCATGGTCCATGGACCATGGCAGTGTATAAATAGAGCGAGGCTCTAAGTGTAAAGGGAGGGGATTAGAAGAAAAGGAATAGGAATGGTTCGAGCTTAGAGTCAGATTCAAAGTGTATTGGGTCGTAGCAGTAGGAAGAGGCTCTGCAGCTAAGTGCACAGAGGCCTGGTAGAGTCCGTAGCTGAGTGTGTGGACCCCTGCAGCTGAGTGCACAGGGTGATGTCGAGTCTTTAATTGGGATTGAAGATTAATAAAGACAAGGTTGATTCTAAATATTGTGTGTCTGGGTCTCCTCTTACTTTTATGCATTTATATTGTTTGATGATTGTGCACGGTTATATGAATGTTGAATGATAAATAAGAATATTGTTCTCACAGAGATAAGTTAAGTACTATAATAATAATGCAGCAAGTATAAGGAATCAAGGTAATACTGTCTTCGAGCTGTAAATAGAGCTATGTGAAGGTAGTTTCATGGTTGCAATGGAAAAATAGCTATGTGAAGTAACGTGTGCGAAGGGTTGAACCGTGAACCTCCCAGAAATGGCCATGACATCCCTAGGGTGTGGAAACCTAGTTCTAGCACCCTCCCATACTACCTCAGGTGAGACCTCAGTCCGCACACCACGGACTATTGCTGAAAGGGCTAGTAGTTTCGGGTTTTGTTTGGATAAATCACCTATGAACCTGGGTCAGGCCCCACAAAGCCAAAAAATGGTTTTTTTGCCGGGACCGAGATCTTCATAAAGGATGTCTGATGTCGTGCCACTGAAATCCTACAAAGAAGGATATTGAAGAGTGGTTGGACAAGAAGATTCACGAGTTCGCGATGCAGGAAAATCGAAATCCAAGAGTATCTAAGGAACAGTGGTTGGATCGCTACTTGTACATTGAAATCCATGAAATTTTCTTTGCATCTTTTCTATCTAAGTTGTATGAGTGGATCACAAAGTTAGCAGATAGACAGGGAAGGTGTAGGCTCAACAAACCAATAGTGTGGACTCTGGAACTAGTGTGCAGGCTAGAAGCCTTAGAAGAGAAGATAGCGTGAGATGTGGACCACTGGCTTGAACAAATAATAGTATGATTTATCACTGAGTTCACGGTAGACACGACCGTCAGCTACAGTGAGGCAGAGCAACGTTTTCTCAAGGGACCGCGAGGTAAGTATATTAAATCTTTGAACACTTGGATTAAGATGTTATTATGTGAAAAGTGGGTTATGCGAATAAATTAATGTTTGGGACTACACGAAGTGGAAATATCTACAGAAGGGGAAGTAGTGAGGAGTTGGAAAATAGTCCCTTAATTTCACCCTCACGGGAAAGCAAGGAGGAGCTCGAGAATGTCTCTCCGAGAAGTGCGATTTGTTTGATAAGATAGAGAATCCACGTTTACCACCCCCACCCACACTGCCACCCATTTCACCCTCCTCACCTCCATCTCCACCCATTCCACCTCTGCCACCACCACAGTTCAGTATAGCGATGGGATCAAACTACTAGTGTTCAGAGGAGTAGGAAATGAAGATCCGGACCAATTCTGGTTCATGGTAAGATCAGTATGCAAAGCACAGGGCATCGTGGATGATAATATTAAAAAGCCTATGTTGGTGAGCATGCTGCAGGATCGTGCATTAACGTGGTATATCAAGCATTCTAATGACCACCTAAACACAGGAATTGTAGAGATCCAGACCGCGCTGAACAAGGAATTTAGCAAGCCAAAATCAGAGACACAATCAATCATCGGGTTTAAGGAGATCGCGATGCTCCCAGGTGAGACCACCCTGGGATCTGGACCAAAGGCTAAAGAGCACGATCCATGAATCCAATATGACGTTAACAGTTACACATCATCGTGCATGGTTTGTAGCCTCACTTACACCACACCTAAGGATGACGGTGTCACAACAAAAACTTTCAACCCAGGCTGAAACATTGGAGATGGCAATGAGATTGCATGAGATCCCTATATAAGACTGTTACACTGAAATTTGTCACCATGACTATCTGCAGTTAATATGGCTCCATCAATAGTCATATTATCCTCCTTGTCAAGCCTAATACCTCTGCTCTTCATGTCAAACTTCAAAAAGAGAGAAAGTCACTAAAAAACATGTTTATCTCTGGGTACGCATGTTCTCTCTACCTTACCTGCGTGTACGCATCCCAAACTCATTGTACCTATGTACTTGTATGCTCTGTAAGCCAAAGGATGGGTGCGTACCCCTGTAAAGTTCAAAAGGCGCGAGTTTCATCTTAAAAAAGTTACTTGTGGTCACTTCTAGAGCCTTCTAGAAGAGTGTTTGATGTGTATTGAGTGCCTCCAGATGGTTCATGCATCCCCATGATAGGGGAACTTATCCCATCAAGAGAGGAGCTACCCCATCCAAAAGAGGGAGTATCCCATTGATGTTGGAACTGAATAACTTCCTCTAGAACACTATAAATACAGGCTTTGTGCCAGAGGAGGGGAGGTTGAAAGCTGAACATTCCAAAGGGTAGATGTTGCTGGAATTAGGACTTCCATTGTTAACTTGTGAGGAGAGATTACCATCCTTTCTTGTTGCCATATTGGAAGTGGGTGAGCTTGTCAAAGTAGAGGAAATCTCTTGTTGGACACTGGGAGGAGCTTACACAACACCAAGGCTCAGGTTGTAATGGTTCCTTTTTTGTTTCCTTAATACAAATAAGTCCATTCTTCTCAATGATTTGTTGTTAATGAATTATTTCATGCACTCCTTGGTCTATATGATGAATATGCTTTGTTTTATGAAATATTCAGGTGTTATGTAATCATTTTGTTAGTGTATGCAGGGCTTAAAGTGAAGGAGGAGCTCATCTGGATCAGCAAGGCTGGACTGCTACAACAAGCGTTGGATTTGAGGTAGGATCGAACAACACTTGGTTTCTCATAGAATAATGTATGTTTAGAGAAGGATTGCTCTTGCTTGTCTTGTTTGTCACTAGAGAGTCTTAGACTCCTAGGGAGGTTAGGTTTGTCCAAAAAAATAACTCTTTCCGCATGAAAAATTGGCGACTCCACTGGGGACTCCATTGATGTGATTGATTTTTCCTTTGAGTATTACTTTGATCTGAAAAGAGTCTTGTTTCTTTTGTTTTTTGGTTCCTTGACTGTGTTTTTGGGTGGCTTAGCTTAGAGTCGAGTTAGAACTTAGTTTTTCTTTATTTTGTAGTAGTACGCACCCTCTGAGTTAGACACAGTGCGTACCTGTACGCACTGTATCTGTGTACACAGAGCGTGTACGCACCTGGTTAAACAGGCTGCCTGCGTACCTTGTTAAAATTGAGAAATGTTTCCCTTTTCCCTTTTGAATTTTGTTTTTCTTAGTCTTTACTGCCCAAATCCACTGGTTGACTGTCAAAAATCTTCACCTGCACTTGTTCCATTAGTGTCGAAAATTTTAGTGAAATTCCTTGAGATTTTAGCCTTAGGGTTTTGATTTTTATATTGGTCCTGTAGTGACTTTGGGTTTAGAAGTTGCAAAGCCTTAGATATCTCTGGTTTTGTCAGTCTTCTTAGGAGTCGGACTAGTCGCAAAGTCTACCCTCGTGAGTGACCTACCTTTGTGTTGCCTCTTGCAAAATTTCAATATAGCTTGTTCATTTAAAGTTGTGAATTTCATTTTCAAAAAGAACAAAACGAGATTGAGTTTTTGTTTTGATTAGTTTGTGATTCTGCATAAACTAGTCCTTGGACTGATTGTTGCCAAGTAAAACATCCCGGAATCATCTTAGTAGGCTTTTGCTTCTTAGATTTACTTGTTAGTGAAAGATTAGGTAAATTTCCTTTGAATTGCTTTTGAGTGATTTTTCATAGATTTTCATAGATCTTGAAATTACTTTGATTAGATTAGTTTTACATGCTTTTATTAAATAGGAAAATATCAACGATCTCCTTTGCCAAATTCGCTTTAGAGTAGCATTTGACGTCTTTGAAAGAGAAAGGAATTTTTTCGTGAAGTAAAGAGTGGTCATGTTTTGTGCGCTTTGAAAGATAAAGAGAATTGTTTCTTTGATTGTCTTTTAAGAAAGTTGTTTTTATTTTAAAAGATTGCATTCTCTCAACTCTCTTAATTAGAACATTCATTGAAAAGAGAAAGCGTAAATCATCTTAGGTGCATCTTTTTAGAGAATTGGAGTCGAGTCTATACACCATCAAGTTTCATTTCCATCACCTTTGTCTTAAAGAACAGCTATTAAAATCAATGCTTAAAGTAAAATTAACTTAGAAATTTTTATTTTTCTAGGGCTCTGAAGCACCAACATAGATCAGGCTAGTGTCTTGGAGTAGGTGAGTAATTAACTCTCCAAGACTATAAAACCAAACAAGTAGCTTATCTTGTGATAGAATAAATCCAGCTGTTACATTTGTATTCTAGGAAAGCTCCTCTTAAAGGAGAAGCATGAGCTCGTGTCCGAACCAGTGAGGGGATCAATCCTCCCTCGTTGGGAACGACGCCAGACACGCACGTATTACAAACGGTAAACCAGATTATTGTTGAGGAGCCAGGGGATCACTTATCGGTAAACCTTGGATTGACCATTGTCAAGGAGCCGATAAGGGGATTGAGCTTGTTACTCTGCCCTTGCGTGCTGTCGGAGTGTAGACTGTTCCCCCAGGGGTATTTGTTGTTGTTGGTGACCTTAGTGCCCATTATCT
This sequence comes from Pinus taeda, assembly GCA_000404065.3. Lineage (NCBI taxonomy): Eukaryota > Viridiplantae > Streptophyta > Pinopsida > Pinales > Pinaceae > Pinus > Pinus taeda. Next base: position 35,104 of record APFE031357628.1, read on the forward strand.
TAGGATTCTACCCAAGGTGACGGTGGCGGGAAGATCCCACTGTACCTGGAGCAGACGTCGACTAGACTCACTTGGATTTTCTGGGGGGTTCACTTCACTCGAGACGGTTAAAGTGGAGGAACTTGGTCCAGTCTATTCATTAAGCAGGTTTCCGGGGTAACTGTTCCACCCGCTCTTTCTGTACTGAATCCTACGAGGTTGGATTTCATCACCAACTATTGTTTTTGGTCCGGAAGCTACTGTTTGTGATTGGTTTGACGCCTTAGATTTTTAAGCGTGTGTTTCAAAATTGATTGGTTCTTTAGTGACCTTAGGTGTTTTTCTTGAGATTTTACTTTGATTTCGTTTGTAGTAGTTAAAAATCTTTAGCTGTGTCTGAACCACCGAGACGCTCCCGTAGACTTCGGGGCGAGTCTCCTGAAGTTATTTCTGTGGCCGATCTATTGAGGCAAGCTCGTAGAATACGCGGTGAACCTCCCGGAGAAATTCGGCCTCATTTCGAAGGATTAAAACTTCTTGTTTCTCCTGGTGGCACTAGATTGCTTTCACCTGAAGAAGAGTACGATTCTGAAGCGGTTGAGGTTTTTCTGAACTTACTAGTAGAATTGCATCTACCAGTGCTATAGGTGAAGATCCTCAAATATCCGAACCTGTTACTCCATCTTCTAGTGGTCCCGGTTCACCCAAAGTAGAAAGAGTCATTACTGAAGATCTCCCCTCTGGTTTGATTTCTATTTAAGAGATTATCCCAGAAGCGGATCGCACTTCATATCTTGAAGACGATATACCTTCTCTCGATCTCAGAGAGAGTGAATCTATTTTTTACAGTCCTCCTCGAGCTACCACTTGGTATCTTTCGTTGACCAACTTTTTGGACAACTCAGTTGGTTTT